>QFEQ01000032.1:218899-458178 GCA_003316335.1 Hemileccinum impolitum
TGTCCACCGCGACATGGAGGCGGCCACTGCCACTTCACCTCCAAGCAGCGCGGACGCACCACACCAAGGGCGTAATGACCCACCCCAGTCGCCAGACGGACTACCCGTTTCTGTCGTTGTGCAGCGGCGACTGGTAAAGGCAGGTGCAGTTAGCACCCCTGTCCGTCGATCGCCACGCCTGTCTTGTCCTCCGCCACCGCAACCACCAATGGAGTCCCGGGACACGAGCAGCGATGACGAGTCCGAAAGTGTCAATGATGTTGCTCTTCACCTCTCTCGTGAGGAAACGCCTGAGAACGACGCGTTTCCGCCGGACGGTGAGTGACAGGCGCACCCGTGTTTATTCTACTTACCATCATTCCGTCTTAGAGCCTTCCACGGTGCTTGCGAGCAGGATTCTACGAGCAAGCGACAACCCCTCACCTCCTCCGCAGAACCCTGCACATCCTCGGGACAACTACGTGCCTGAGAAAGACGGTCACTTTCTGTCTCACGGCGTATCCGTACCTCCGAGCCCATTCCGGCCTATAAACCTTTTGGAGCGACTGAACCAGCTCTCCGTTCTCCCATTCGATTCTTCACGTACTCTCTCAACTCCAGCTTCGGGTGATCGACCAAATACATCAGAGTCAAGCATCCGTCCCCCACGAGGTTTTGTCTCACCTGAATCTTGTTCACAGTTTGTTGCATCTGTGTCCATGAAAGGCGCCCTCCGCGAGGATCTGGGGTTCACTGACACACGTCCTTCATCGTCCAACCACTATACAGTCGACGATTTTCCTCCACGATCATCACAGCGCGCATGTGAGCCCGCTAACTTTGCAGATAATGCTAAAATGAATCCGTCTTCCCAACCTACCGCTGGACTACATGAACAGCTAATGACCATGACTGGTTCTCTTGATTCTGAAGCTTTCAGTTCATCTCCAACACAGGCGGTTGATTCTTCGTCAAATCTCGTCAAACCTCTCGCTTTGCATGTCTGCCTTGGGGAGCCTCTGCCAGGTTCTAGACGACAGAGCTGTCCCAAATCCTCGCCTCTCGTACCCAATGCAACAGCTCTGTCATCCTCACCCTCAGACGAGGGTAAGGCTTCAGTAGCCACCGAGATGACGGTTACTGGCGTGCAAGATAACAACGGAGACAAATCCTCGTCTATGAACGACGGCAGCCCATCTGTTGCAGAGGAATTGCAGGAAAACAAGTGCACAAAGGGGGGAGATGCTAACTTACACCGGGGACTGGACTCTCCTCACTCTGCAGATGTGCTTTCGGAATCGATCGAGGAAGCAATATTATCCGCGGAACCCTCCTGTATTAAACACCCGCCAGCTACGCCGCCTCAGACGCCAAGATCATCTGCAATGCACCCTGATTTTTCTTGGTCAGCTGTTCAACGGCCAATCGTTGCTCCTACACCGATACGAGCGAACAGTGGTGCTCGGAAATTGTTTTCTCCTGCCAAGTTCTCGTCCGAAGTCGATGACATCTGTCGCACCCCTGCGCAAAGGGTACCAATTGAAACTGCTCTTGCACGCGGAACCTCCTCATTCCAAAAGTCAATACAGCTATCTACAGGGTCGGACCACTCTCAGATAGGGCGCTTTCCGACACTGAGAGCTCTTGTCTTCACGCGGCCAGCCCTTGATGACCCATCTCGTAGCCCAGCGAAGCGGATACCTGTAATGGACTCGACAGCCTCCCCAGCAAGAAGGGATCGAACTTATGGTTCCCCCACACGACTCGGCCACCGTGCCAGGAGCGCATCCGTAGAGCCACCATCCATGGGACTTACCATTGCTCGCAGTCGATCTGTCGAGCCTGGCCCTACGATTACAAACCCTGACAGTCATGAAAGGCTTAAAGAATCTGTCTTTCCGATGGTCCCTGTGCCCCCGAGATCTAATACCAAGCTCCCTTTCCCTCTCGTTCCTAACCAGAAGTCGAGCAGTGATCTGCCGCCGCCTATTCCTGAAGAAGACGAGACCGCGGAGATAGGGCATACGGGGACCGATACTGCTCTGGGCAGAGTCACGCAAGACACGATGTCTCGACTGAGACAGCCATCTGCTAATAGTCGTATCCCGCGAATTGGAAACAAGCCATATATAAGACCTTCATCAAAAGATGGACAGGCTACAGTAGGTACAATGACAGTCCGCATGACTCGGGCCCCGGTGAGCAGTTTGCTCATTTTCCTGGATCTCTCTCAGATATTTTGTTTGCAGAAGGCCTCACCGTTTCAATTTACTCACAAGAATGACACGGTCTGGGATAGCAAGATAGAAGTGTCCTCTACCCAACTCGCAGATGATCTACGTTCGGTTGGATCGCTCAAACGAAAGCGGGGCGTGGAAGCAGCAGTCCCTTCCAGTTCGCAGCCCGTCATGATCCGCCAGGTTGTACCAGGAATTCTTAGTGGGAAGCACGCTTTAAAACTTGCGAAAATTCCTCCCCAAGTCCAGACGCCGTCGGAATTGAGTCCGCCAAAGGTTACGCAACCATTGAAGTTTCGTAAAGTGGTAGATGGCATGTTATCAGCGCGGTATGCCCCAGGAAAAGTAAATCCTGCTCGAACGGGACGGTCTGATTCCACCTTACCGCCCCCATCCCCACTTTCGGAACTTTCGTCATCATCGAATGAAGAGCCTTCTGTTGGAAAGCTTGTACCCGCCGCACATTCCCCCGCGCGTGCTGATGGCGAAACGTCAGATCCCTCATGCGTAGGTGGTGAACCCGCTGTTGCAGAACCTAGCACATCCAATCACTCCTCAACGCCCCAAAATACCGGCGGTGGGGAACCTCCCAGCCGTCCGCGGAGGACCTTTCGTACTCGCAAACCAGCGCAACAACAATATGTTCTTGACGTTTTTAACTGTAGTACTTCCACACGACCGCCTCCAGCTCGTCGTAGGCCTCAATCTCGCACGGAGGGTGATGGTTTTATGGGCATGAGCACTACTGCGCTGAAGGCACTCACTACATCCAATACGACGAAGAATCAGCAGACCGTATCAGTACTGGCGACGGAAGTTATTCGGAAGGAAGGTTTAAGGCCAGAAAGTCCAACGGTCAAAGCACGGACGATTTTGCAGAAACGACGGGATGAAAGAGACATGCGAAGGAGAGGAAGAGCGCAAAGGAGAGCGCAAAGGAGCGACGAGGGTTTAGGAACCAGTGACACCGAGGTACCAGGCGATCGGACGTCTCTCGGTGGGCATGCAGATTATGATGATGAAAACGATTACGCCGTGCCACAGAAACACTGCCGGGGTCCCGGGGACGAGGAAGATTACGTGACTCCAGAGCGACCTGAACGCTTCATCGAGTCTCTGAGGCTCGAGGAGGCGGATAGAAAGATCAAGCCGGTGAAGCAAGTCAAATGGCACCGGGGATTATCAACTGCCGTTTATCTTGAGGAGATTGACCCTAAGCCGAGGCCTCTACCAAAGAATGTTATTGTAAGAGGTTGTTTGGCGCCTACATCAAAAGTACAGTCACGATGTCATGCAAAACTATCTGAATACTGATCACCCTCTCAGAACCTCCCTCTCGACCCCCTTGGAAATCTCATCGACAATGACCATCGACCATCTCCTGAACTTGTTGCAGAACAAATCATAGTAAAGAGGTATCTTTACGATAACGACGTCGAGCCGGAGCCCGTCCCCGCGAAGATGACAAGGTCGAAAGGCAAAAAAAGTGGAAGCTAACTTTCACTTGCACAGGTTGCTGTCTAACTTGACCCACGATATCATTGCTGTATCCATATTTTTGTTACATGTTTCCAATTTATTGTGGCCTATTTCTGAATAATTGCATTTCCATAACTGCAGCTTCAAAGTTTGGGAGACCTGTAATTGATGGTGGCTGTGGCTTGGTTCACTGGAAGAACCAATACTTGAGCAAGATTTACGTGAGGCGGACGTGATGCTGCCCAGACAATCTCCTCTGCGATGTCTTCGGCAACCACTTGTGCAACAATTAGTGAATAGTCGAGCGAACGCGTCCTCGGTACTCACACGGTTGCAGGCCCTCGTAAACCTTGTCTGCTGCTGACTTATCGCCCTTGAAGCGCACAACAGAGAATTCAGTCTCAACCATGCCTGCGATTTGTGAACAAGTTTGGCGAGGACCCTGTTGGAATATGACACAACATACCAGGCTGGATCTCGGTCACCCTGATGGGGGTGTCAACGAGCTCCCTCATCAACGCACCAGTGAATGCGTTAACTGCGTGCTTGGTTGCGCAATAGATACTACCCCCAGCATAAGGCTCTATCCCAGCAATGGAGCCGAGGTTAATAACATGACCCGTCTTCCTTTCCTTGAAATCTGGAAGGTGATGAAGAGGACGAAATCAGGCTGAGCTGAAAACATACCTTTGATGAATAACTGGGTCAATGCAATGAGTCCAAAGACGTTGGTTGCGAACATGTTCTCCATGTTCTCCAGTGAAAGGTCGCCAACGCGATCAACCCCGACGACATAGCCTGCATTGTTGACTACCAAAGGGGTATTAAGATCGGTGGTTTTATGACCTTTGTGTTGCTTACCGAGAACTTCGATCTTACGGAGCTCGATTGGAACCTTTTCCAGAAACGAGGTGATCTGATTTTTGTCCGAAACATCAAGAACGATGGAGACGAAATTTCCACCTTGCTGGACGCCTGCTGCCTTGTGTGCAGTAGCACATTGCTCTGCTACGTTTTGCAAAGCATCACCTCTGCGTGAAGTGAGAATGATATTTGCACCACCCTGTTCGATGTGTGTCTGAGCATGATTGACAAGAGCTGAAGAAGATACACCAACTTTGGCAAACAGAATGGCGGTGGCCTTGGCAATGATAGGTCTGAGCTGATGGTCATATCTTTAGATGAGACTTACCTTGCCGATACCAGAACTTGCCCCGGTGATGAGGATGGTCTTTCCAAGCAGACGAGAGGCGTTGAATACAGACATGAGGGAGAAGCGGAAGAGACAGACGGTCGGATGCCCGGGGACGGGTGTCCCAGGCTAGGACGACGCAGAAATAGACGTGTGATCTCTCGTTCTCATACGATGACAGGCCAACGCTCTGAGACGCTCCTCCAGTGTCGATGGAAGAACTTACTCACATGGCTCGAGGGCCATGGCTTTCGTGTACAAAATCTCTTCGTGGATTGCAGAGAGATGTCATTTGGTTGAGTAACAGGCAGTCCTTTGCCCGGCATGGTTGACGCGAAAATTGCACACACAGCTGGGAATGGGCTTTTCGCACGTAGTGCCTGCATGGTGAGCACCGAGCCTCGGACTGCTGCCAACTAATTGCACGAACAGAGTCAGCCAGGAAGTCTTCTCTTCGTAGTCCCACCGAAAGTGCTCATGAACAAAATGACGCTAAAACGGCTTTATTCCCCCGAAACACGAGTGGTCAAGGCGTTGACTGCCGTACAATTGATCTCAATGCACCTATTCATATGGCGCCCAAAGACAGATAACGAGGACAGCGCAGATCCTTTCTTTGGACCTTACATATCAATTCTCCCCAGGGATTTTTGCGGTCACCCTCTCACCTGGTTTGTCTTATCGACACTCAGCAAGGCAGACGACATGCATAATTCGCTGCTAAATTATCTGCCTCCGAGCATCCTAGTGGCGTTGCGTCACCTCCACACTCGATTTTGGGACGATTGGTGCAAGGTGCGAGCTTTCCTTGTAAGCAAACCACCTTGCCGAATCACCAAAGTACTTAATCTCATCGATATGTAGCAAAGCACGCCATCCATAGCGGTTGCAGCTCAAGGGCCGTCATATAGTCTCGAACCACTTGATGCAGTCATGAACTTCTTGTGGGCTTGGCTTAATGGTAAACTTGCTTCACATTCTGGTGAACTTGGAGGTCTTTCTCTCTATAACAGTGAATACTCGGTGCATTTACTACCGCCTGAAACATGCCAAAACGGATCCAGACAATGTGACGATGTGTCCTATTGTCGACTTCGCCAACCACACCTCAGATCAAGCCTATATGACCCTGGTCCCATCGAACGCTGAGATCCGGAACACTGCACCCGTGAACTCAATTGGCGACGGACTCAAATTCATTTCTCCTGACAATGTGAAGATAGAGGAGAACGACGAAATCCTCCTGACCTACGGATTGCACTCGAATAAAACATTGTTCGTGGAATATGGCTTTGTAAACATCGTCTCCGAAAACGGACCGTCCCCCATCGGTGAAGTAGATGTACAAGATTTGGTCGAGAAGTATGTCTTCACAAATGTACAACTTCGTGAGATCATGAGTTTTACGCTGGTTTCAGAGGGCTATTGGGGGTGAGTCTCTTTCTCTGTAGTGATCGATCGTGATTAACCCTTCGCAAAGGGATTGGACATTGCATTCGACTCCAGACGGTGCTCAGCCATCTTGGCGGCTGATCACTGCGTTACGATTATACCATCTTGTCGTCGCCGTTGGCTCCGTAGACGAAGATACCATTCAACCATGGCGAGACGTTATCACGGGCAGACGACCCCGAGTTTCCTGCGAGAACGAACAATCCTGGAGGAAGACGGTCGTACTTCTGTGTGACACGCTCATCAGAAGAGCGGAGGAGTCCATAGCAATGGGTTCTGCACTAGGTATAAAGGGAGAGGACAGTTGGGTTCGATGGATGTCGGAAAACATTCAGTCATTGTGGAGGGAGGAGCTGTTCGTTGCGAGAGGCGTGAAGGAGAGTGTTTTGAGAGGGGATGAATTTTGAGTCCTGTGCGCTACAGTCAACTCTCTCATAACCCATACCCCATCGGAGACATATAACATACGAAGGACCAAATCCTCACAAGTATGGTATCTAAGCTAGCTGTGGTTCTTGGCAGTACTGCCAGAGCCACTGTGGGTTATGAGAAGTGGTATTGCTGTGTTGTACAACCCAGAGTACACCTGATTAGTCGAGCACAGCCATCTTTGCGCTTGAGCGGTATCCTTCCTTCATCACCATCAAGCTCAGGCTTGTTCCCTTCGTCCAGGATGGCGGTGGAACCTTTATTGGGTACTAGAGCCCAACGCGCTTTCATCACCACTAGTATGTCCAGACCTTGCACCAGTTTTTCGCTTCCTCATGAACCACCACCCGCACCCCACTGCAGTTGCAGTTCGTGAGTAAACGACTCATTATTTCACGGCCTGAACCCAACCGGTATTTTAGAAGCAGCAGTAGTTATCACGATGGTTGCGTCCACCTTCGGAGTCGTAAGTAATATTTTTGCGTGGTACGTGGCCCAGGGACGATAAAAGACGTCTTCCATAGGTACACGCATACCTCGGCGATACTTTTGACATAAGCTCTTACAAGGTACTGTGGTATGAAACTCAGTACTGTCAAAAAGCTGATTGCCCACCAGACCTTGTCCTGTTATCTCGCTCTCTTCATTCTGGCCGAGTAATCCTTGTTCCAACTTTACTCGGACGAGCGTGTTTATACGTTATTTTTTTAAAGGATATTTGAACTTTTCATGGCTTATGATGCCTTGCGTCTGAGGAACATCATCCAGCTTCTGGGTATTCTATGTACTATTCTTGTCGAGTTCGTCCGTTCCACCAGCTGATGACATCTTCCAGTATTCCACGGCGCTCTCATTGTCTTCGCCGCTCTTCAAGTTCACGAAACGATGGTGGCGCTTGTGCCCTGCGAATTGTCGCAATGTTCCAATGATACTGGATGGTTGTGGCATAAGATAGAGCCCTTCCTCATAGTCGTGCCCTGCATCGTGGCTGCGTCATGGCTTTTCCTTATGTTCTGGATCAAACAACTTTTCGGAGAATTTGGGTGAGCTTTTTTGTTGCTCCCAGTGGTGTCACAGACTTGATTGCCTCTAGATGGGTCATATTTCATGTGGTCGGGGCAAGCCCCAAGTTGAAGTGTTGGTAATCTCCACATCGCCAACCCGCGCCGTTGACTCACCGTATGCACAATAGCGATGTACCAGTTCTATCAAATCTTCATCTGTCTCCTCAAATTTGACTTCTTCTGCTTCGTTGGTGTCACCATGCAGGTAACACCTCCTTTATTTTTATATCAGGGACACTGATGATACGTCAACAGCTCCTTATCGTGGTTCTTGCTGCTGATTCCGCCGAGTTCGGAATCACCATTGCTGCCATTCCTGTCGTCCTTACCTTGATAGCGGGTTGTGCCTATGCTGCTCAGCGAGAAATTAAGTGGTGCGCTTTCTGCACTTTACCGTCAGTTTCACCGACCAATTCGTCTCCAGGATGATGTCAACAGCACTCGCATTGATGATACCGTGCATGAGTTACTGTAGGGTCAATTTCCACATCCCCGATTACAATGGCTAATTCTAGGCACCTGGTTTTATTGCTGCAGTTGGTAAGTTCAGATTTGGGGCATACTTCTTTTTGCTAAGCCCGCTTCGACCGTAGTCTATAAACTAGTCCGCTTTTATCTACCATCCTCCGAAGGCGAATATATCACCACCCGTGCAACTCTAACCGTTTTCAGTCAGTAGACTCATTGTCTCAAACGATATTATGCTGAATGGTGGACACCTACAGCGGTTGTCGCGTTCTTACTTTTATTGACCACGTTTTTGGTCGGTCTCAAGTGCTTCTATGACTTCGACAAGGGTTTGCACGACTCCAAGACTCATGGTCAGTTCTATAAGCCTGTCCGGCAGCAAGTTGCAGACGCATTTAAAATGGGTGATTAACTTTTACTCCCTTCTCAGATATAACTGCGAACCAACAATACTTATCTTCGCCGAAAACACCAGGGGGCATGGCCGAGCGGCAATCGGCATACTTTGTTGGCACGCCGCTCCAGCCACAGATATCGATCGAATGATCGTTCTCGAAGGTCGTTAGGGAAACACGAGCTATACATCACGAATGTTTTTGGATATACTTTACGAGAACCATGCCACGTTTGTGGGGTTGTGTCTATGCGCATTCCGTATGTACCCTTTCCTGTCTAATGTACGGACATTCAATCTTCTTTTTAATTATTGTTCATACTTTGAATCGATACCTCCTTCGGATTCTTATGATGTTAAGAAGGATCGCTCAGGAATGGAGTGGCAGCGTCCAGGTATATTACTGTAATAACAGATCGATCATCAACGGAGAAGGGAAATGAGACGCGCCGCGGAGGGTCGACCCTCAGGACTATGGTTCCAAGAAGCCTCGACCACATTCCAAAGGGGATCATCCCGTCTGATTGATTCTGGTCTGTTCGGGCGTTCACCTCTTGTGACACGCATCAACACATCATTGGCGGGGTGGCCTTCAAACGGGATCTTGCCAGAGACCATCTTGTCATAACAAGATGAACAACGATATAACCTCGGAGAAGTTCAAGCATACCTCGTATAAGACACACCCAAAAGAATATATATCGGACTTATCTGACGTTTTGGCACTTTCCCCCCCATTTATAATTTCTGGTGCCATCCAATGGAAAGGGCTTGCTGCGAGGCCAACACGTGTGGAATCAAGGTATCCGCCTGAGTCTGAGGCATGGGATTGACCGAAATCGCCAAGGCGTGCGTGGCCAGCATCATCAACCAACACATTGTCCTAGTAGGTCTCAGAAATGATGGAGTAGACAACTCGAATAGCGCTTACCCCCTTGAGATCCCCATGGATGATGGGCGGCTCATGATAATGGATATACTTTAAACCTTCGGCGAGATCTCTGGCCCATCTCCTCGCCAAGGCAGGCCAATCCTTGGGTTTGTATCTTTTCATGTGACCTTTGACGTTACCATTCTCAAAGAACGGGGAGACCAGACCCATGTCGAAGCCTTCTACGATGACTCCCAGGAACGGAACAATATTCTTGTGTTGTAAGGTCTTCCACAGGATGGCCTCGCTGGCGAACATCTAGACGTCCAAGTCTTAGTCTGCCATGAAAGGAATTCACTTGAAAAATTACAGACCTCAAGGCACTTCCTCTGAGTGGCACGGTCACCGCACGAAAATTTCTTGATCATGACATTTCTGCCATTCATTTTTGCCACCGTCAATGCGCCAGCGCCAAAATTCTGCTTGTTAGATATGGAAGAAGGTTTGATCTGCAGGTCATGCGGGAGATATGCAGACTTTCTTGCCATGCGGTAGATGTAGGCGCGTAGGCGACGTGCAACATCACTCTCCTCCTGGTGTTTCAAGAGGAACTGCATCGGATCAATCCTCAATGCGACACTCCTAGATTAACGAGATTGCACACCTTCCAAAGCAACTCTATTACTCCTTCGGATTCCTTCAGAGTGCCACCATGTCCTGGTTTGCCGGGCAGTTTGTACAGCTGCGACTCTCTGCCACAGTACAGGAGGAGACAAAGGAGATAGCCATCATCGTCATTGATCGCGTGTTGAACAAACGCGGGCTTGTGTTGGTGGCATGTACACTGATGAGGATATGAGTTGGCCATCAATAAGTGAAAACGGGTATCTTACGCCAGCTACAAAGCTAAGGAGTGTCTCTCTGATTATGGAATGGCGAACGAGTTGCTGTACACTGCTCCATCCCTGCCAAATGTTGGCCTTGTCTACTAGCCGGTCTAGATGTCTGTGTTTGTTTATCAAGTCGGTTGCCTGGATGCAAGGGAAAGCGACACACCTGCCTTGGCAACAGGATACTAAATGCAGATAAGTGTGCATGAAAAGATTCTTGTTGGGGTCAGCTTGTCATATAGTCCACTGAGTATATTTGGAACTCTCACTTTATGAATGCGGAGATACTCGACCAGACGCAAGCAGTGTCGTTCGTTTTCAGGATCTAGCATGTGCGATATGGCATTGCGGAACCTGGCGTCACTATCCTCATACCTTTGCCTTATCAAGGCATCCAAAGCGGGGGCTGGAGAGCGATCAGCTCCGAATGGGCACGAAACGGACCAAAGGCTGACGTGAATGGTTGTGCGGTGCAGAGTGCATATAAGGAGCAGGAGCAGGGTATCTGGATGGTATCATGGACCGGGATTGGTGAGGCAATGAACGAGGAACATTAGGGTAGAATGGGAGCATCGTACAAGTGTGTGGACTGAACAAATGGGAATTGCTTAAGAGTCCAGCCCGGCGCCAGCGTCGGATACCTGATGGAGAAGAAAGCAAAAGAACAAAGACCCCATCTCGCGATGTCACAAATGTGTCGCGTGTATCACGTGGTATGTGTGTCACACTACTATTACACCGACGATGGAAGAGGACTCGGAGATGTCGCAGATATTTCCTGGCGAGGACGACGTCGACCTGTACGACGTCCTTGGACTCAAGTCGGACGCATCTCAGGAAGACATCAAGAAAGCTTACAGAAAACTCGCTCTTTTATGCCATCCAGACAAACACACCAACTCGTCCGAACACGAACGCGCACACGCGCTGAAGCGCTTCCAGCAGATAGGCTTCGCTTATGCCGTTCTTAGCGACGAGATACGGCGCAAAAAGTACGACAGGACAGGCACAACCGGCGAGGGTCTCATCGATCCTGACGACAATTGTGGATGGGATGCATACTTCCAAGACCTCTTTGACCGCGTAACCCGTGGCAGACTCGATGAGATGAAGAAGGAATACCAAGGTAGCTCCTAGATCTACGATACTCTCCGTTAACCTCATGCCTTCCAACTATAGGCTCTTCAGAAGAGGTCCAAGATCTCATGAAGGCATACCACGAGACTGGGGGTTTCCTCGGTGAAATCATGAAACACATCCCCCATTCGACCCCAGATGACGAGCCGCGTTTCATTTCTATATTATCCAAGCTCATAGCCCAAGACGAACTGCTCGACCTACCTCTTTGGCAGTCCACATCCAGGGACGAGAAAGCCAAACTCATCCGAAAGAAACAAGCCGGAAAAGAGGCAAAGGAAGCCGAGGCGCTGGCAAAGGAACTTGGCGTTTGGGACGAATTCTATGGGTCAGGCAAAGTTGGTGCGCGTAAGGGGAAAGGGAAGCAGAAGGAGGAAGCTGGTGACCAAGAAGACGTTTCAGCCCTCCAAGCCCTCATTCTTCAGAGGCAGAAAGCTAGAAATGGTTTCTTAGACAATTTGGCCGCAAAGTACATGGACACGGACGACAAAGAGACTTCGGGCAAGAAAGGCGCAAAGGGAAAGAAGCGGAAAAAGGCTATTGAGCATGAAGACTTTGAAGAAGCCGAGTCCCCTCAAAAGAAACCTCGGTCCGCCCTTCCTGAAACTGGCGAGAAAGGGGTTGAAAGCATCCAACCCAAACTTGCGTCAGGGAAGGCACAGACGTCAGCAGGCAAGAGAGGAACTCGGACCAGGAAGGCAAAGTAAATCCCACATTCAATTGTATCACCTTTGCGTTCTGCGTCATTTGCAACTAATCAGTAGTCGGTATTCTTGTATGCTCGTAATATGTGATCTGTTTTCAAACATATCTCAGAGAGTCAATCCCCAAACTCCTTCGAGCTTGAATGATAGCAACTAGCTCTTTGATACATTCTTCCAGCACGACTACATTGTCCAGCAAATGGGACAAGGTGATGCGAGTGGGTGAGTCTTGGTCCCTGTAATCATCTAACCTTTCAACATTGTTGACGTTCATCCCTCTCCACTGCCTCCCGGCTGAGAACACGTCTTCCTCAACAGATTCCCAGCTGGACGTTTTGGCTGGTATCCACATGCTAGACGATTCGGAGGGGAGCGGTACGACGAATGGCTCAACGACAATATTTCGAGTCTGCTGATAATGGGGAGTAAAGGGTCTCGACGTAACAATCTTGCAATCATCTCGAGATGACGTCTGAACTTCCACAGGCGTCTGTGCTTTCAACTTGTTCTTTCTCGGAGTGAGAAACGAAACTAGTGATGAAGACGTCTTTGGCTTGGACTTGGGACGTTGCAAACCCGTGTCCGAGGGGTTCGAGGAAGACACCAAGGTAGAAAGTGCACTCGAAAGCCCTAAATCCACCGCAGGCTCGAGGGTGAGTGTCAGCGCATCCGTCAGGTTCTCCGAAAACAACAAGCCTTGCCGACGTTCGAGGAGGTACCCATCAAAGTTGTCGACAAGTTGGCGATATCGCTCGAGCTGACCGACGAGGCCTTGGAAGATCGTGTGCACGATCGGGCGTGAGCTCTCGTCTAATCGAGTCGCGGGAAGGATGTTGGTTTCTGTTGCAAGCCTTTCATCAATCTCGAAATCAATGGAGCAGTCATCTTGCATGTCTTCAAGTCGGACATCCAACACTGCTTTGGGTTGTGGAACATCGTTCGCATTGCACGTAAGCCACCCTACAATAGACCTGTTGGGACAGAGCGCTAGCTCTGCCAATACACCCGTCAATGAGATATTCATCTTGGGTGAGTTGAAAAAAAATCGGCGCAATGAGTCCAGAATGAGAGAAAGAATGGCATCTTTGACATTTAATCGGTGTCTCTGTTGAGACCGGGATTCGAGATCTTCGTCGGCACGTATGTGAAAGCAGGAATGGCTGTGGATGGAGGTAACGGCGTCGTGCAAGTAATGTTCGTACCCCGTACTAAAAGCGTCATCGTTGTGCGATGGATCGATGCGCGATACAAGGGCGAGATAAAGATCCATCTCGCGTTCGTGGGTAGAAAGCGTTGTTTCTGGTTGTGGGTATATTGGAAGAGGTGGTAGGGTACCGGTTGGGGATCTCGGCTTGACTTCCGCGCCGGGATAAACGAATTCTTCCTCGTCGCTATCTTCTCCCGATGCCTTTGGAGGCACAAAAGGCGTGATCATAACAGGCTCTGGATAGCTCGTTGCACTTGTAGAAGGAATGACCAGGATGAGTCCATCTACGCAAACGCGACACTGCCGTGTAAGCATTGTCTGAAAGAGCTGGAGAGCTGCCGTTAAAGCAGCTTGGTTCTGCGAGCGGAGGTTGGAAAGAACAAGATCCTTCAGGGTGAAACGTGCCATTGTGGTAAAATATTCCGACTGCCGTCTCGAGTCCGGGGCTTCCATTTCTAACAACAGCATTGCGCTACTCTTGCGGTGATGTATTCTTGTTTCCTTGTCCGCGACACTGGTGGAGCGAGACCGGGGTGGCACATTACTACTGAGGTTGAGCGTCCCATGAAGTCGATGGCGCGGTTTACCAATTCTACCAATTCCATCACTATCTTCGCTCATAAGAAAGTCGACAAGGAGGTCCGAGAGCCGGCCGTCTTCAAGAGTTCGAATCATGATATCAATGTAAGACATAACGGCGACGGCGCTGCCGTCTAGGTCCGAGCACTCGAGGATAGAAGGGTATAGCACGTTTTCTAGGAATATTCTGCGTACAGCGTCAAGGATAGACTGCACGATGGAAGCACCAACAAGATCTGGCGCATCGAGTCGACTATCTGTGAAATCGCGAATTGTATTTCGCCGAATGATGTCCTGCAGGAACTCGAGAAGTTTGAGAAAGTGATCCAGGCGTGTCTTGAAGTCAGAATTAGTAGAATCCTCCAGCCCGATCGAACGGTTCTTCTCTGCCTGGGTCTGGGCCTCTTCCTTTTCTTTTTCGGTTGCTGGTCCGGTGCTGCCGAGGACCATGCCAGCTGGGTTACTGTCTTGGGTCACCGGAGAACGAATCTCGAGCTTGGAAGGAAGTAGGGAGTAAACAGCGCCTAAGCCTGCACCCAGAACATCGGAGAAATCACCATCTACGATGTACTCTGCAAGCGCAAACGCAGCATCTGTGACCGGGTCGCCATTCGCTTGATCAGATCCCACTTCCCCTCGTGTGCGGGTGGGACATTCTGGGGACATGGCCACGTCCATCAGGAAAAGGAGTCCAGCACGGGCAAAATCCCCAATTTGACCTTCTCGATGCACGAAACGGAGAAGATAATTGAATAATAGAAACTCATACTCTGGTTTTCGCGCCGCGGATGTTATGGTCACTTGAGACGGTGCTGGAGAAGAGACGCGTCTCGAGCTATCGTCATGTTTCTCGGGATATCCATCGTCCTCGTTCTCGTCCTCTTCCTCCACTGCGAACAGAGGCTCTGAACGGTACCAGTGTTTGTCATGGAAGAATATCATGAGCAATTCCCGGTGGGTGCGGATGCGACTGCACAATATGCAGAGCAGATTAACCACTGTACAAAGCATGAACTACGAGCCTTGCTCATGCACGCATGACTCACAGTCCAATTCATATTCTGAAGGTTGGCTCCGTACAGCGTTCTTGGCGGCACCCATAACTCTGTTACGGCCGTCTAATTGCTCCTGCAGGTCGTCACCGACACAATTACGGAGGAGCCTGAGAACAGCTCGGTGGACGGCCGAGTGGACAAGAAATTGCTCGTCCATGAGGACAACCATGTTCTGCACAGTGCGGAGAACCTCTGCCTGTATTCCCGAGGGGCGATCTGGCTCACTAAGACGGACAAGGGTTCCCAAGACATCTACACGCGGATATGAGAAACCTTCCTACAGATGTGGCAGGGCCTGACCGTTCTTTAAAAGGTACTCTAGACAGGCGCCGGTGCCGCTTGATGGGAGATTAACGACAAGAGGAGCATGGCACAGGGGAGGAGTACGGACCCTTGCTCCGTCCGGGACGATTCCCATACAAGCGAATCCACCATTGACCGGAGATGAGCTGGAGCATCGGTCGACTCGATCCCCCTCATAAGCTGTCGTTCATCCGGATGTTCGAGTGTGGTCTGCTCGGTGATCTGTGTGAAGCAGGGCAGAGTACAAAATTGACAGTCAAACCTTGATCAGATTCCATGATCTGTTGAATTCGCCAGCACGGTCATGCGCCGGTTTGGGAGACGGCTGGCTGGTGGTCCTTAAAAACTTGGAGAAATAGTCCATGATTGTCAGACAAGTCGTTCGAATCTCAGACTCGACTCGAGCGAGTCGCTAATGTTGTGTACTATTTGCTTTCGAAAGCCACTCAACTCATGACCAGGGAGTTGCAATCGAAAGATCTTCAAGAATGCATGTACGGAACAATTATGCTTCTGTTCAATAATCGGCAGCCATGAACACTGACACGCAACTGGAACAGAAATCTTATAAGGGAGATGACAAAAATCATCGACCCAGCTGACGACTATCTTACCATCACTGCTGCCGAGGAGCAGAGGAAAATCAACCATGCAAAAGCCAAAGGAGAGAATGATGAGGCATATGCCAATCTCAAATGTGTGTGCTACCTCACGCCGCAGTTGTCATTGTGAGACCATAACTTGACAGCTCTCTCTCGTTTACTGGACGGGGCACGGAAATCATCGACCCGACCACCCAATGTCCCAACGGTGGAACAGCATACTGCGCGGTTAAATGAAATCGACTCATCACGTATATCTCTTGCAAAGGCGATACGGGAGGGTGAGAACTCTCTGGCGAGCAAGGAAGCGGAGCTCGCAGCACTGAAAGAGACAGCTCGAAAGTTGGAAGAGAGTGATCCTGCGCAAGATCACCAGCGCGAATTGGATGGTTTGACGTGAGTTCGAGCTGCTGCTGACTAACGACTCTTGCCCGTTAATGCACTTTTGTCAAGGTTACGTCTAAAGATATGCAAAGGGATGGGATTTGAGCCTATCTTACACGGGGACGGGCGAGTGGCTAAGATGCTGATTTGTGAGTAGCCGATCTTGTCGAATCTTACAATGACATAACAGGTCTGATCAGGCAGAGAGTCTGGTGATGTTCACTGTATGATGCCGGATGCAAGTGACTTCCAAAAAGCAGAGCTTGCCTGGGGCTTGGCAACTTCATGACATTGTCGATGGCAATCTAGGTAGGTGGACATTGCATTGTTCATTACTTCAGTCGCCTTATTATCAACGGAGTGGAGCATATGAAGGGTGTTATAATATGTCGGAAGGAGAATAGTTTACAGCGGTGTGGATTGGTAATGAGATTATACAATAAATTTTGAGTCGCGTTGTGATAAGACAATGGAAATCGATAACCATCCCAACTGACCCGATCCTGTCGGGATGGTGAAGAAAAAGTGCTCTACAACCTCTACAAAACATGCAAAGGCCACACAGCTAGGGAGATCGGCGAGGAAGCTGACCACCAAGGTTCCTGTGCTGATTCCGAGCACAACTCATGAACCAGTCGACCGTCGGATGAGTACAGACCCTCATCAATCACCGGATGGTGATGCAATGTCGCTAATTTGGAGTCAGAAAGTGATAAATGACCATTCACATGATCTCTATTTAAACATCATCAATGTTGGCCTCTCCGTCCCCTCCTCCTTCTCGAGAAAACGACAATCGGGTCTGTTTCAAATTTGTTTTATGTATCGGAGCCTGCCGAGACGAGGATGGCAACAACTCCTTCGGAAGTATCGGTGGCTTGAGCGTCGTAATCGGCCTCAATGGTTTCAACGTTCCTGTGATATCTGTCCCCTGCTGTCGCTCTGTTTTGAGCGGGAGAGAACGGCAAACTCGTAGCTGCCTGTCAGGTTCTGTCTCTTTCGAAGATCCATGTACCGATGCTGGCGGGTTGTCGGAGGTCTTTGTGCTGCTCTCTGCAAATACCGACCTTGCAAACGGGTTGTATGACTTGACAGACACGGCTGCCCGCGTTTTTGCCAGTGCAAACTCACTCTCAACCCTGAGTCGTTTATTTGCAAACTGGTGCACCATGTCGGCAACGGCGTCTGATCCACGTTTCCGTAAGCGAGCGCGATCGACTTTGAGAGGATCGTCTAGCGCACGACCCGTCCAACAAGTAATTGTTTGCTTCCGTCCCGAAGTTTTAACATGATCTAGAGAGATGCCCTGGTGCAAAGCTATCGCAGCGCAGGGTTTAGGTGGAGCAGGGTGATTGGAGGTGCCCGGGATCTTCCAGGGAGGCGGTGATCGAGCAATGGCCAATGGATCCAACTTACCGCCTTCGGGAGATTGTACTGCCTGTGCAGCAAAGGGAAGAATGCTTATCCTAGAATGCCTATTCTGCGCTGGTGCATTCTGATAGAATGAATAAACGTTGGAGACGGGATCAGGGCCTGTGGGCCTGTCAATCGGGGGATACATAGGGACCATGGGGACGGCGGCAGCAGATGGAGATGACTTGGATGGAGGAAGAGATCCGTTCTTGGCTTGTTTCCGAAGAGGTGGAATGAAAACTACAATGTCGTCTGCGGATGATATGGTCCGAATAGTGGTTTGGGTACTTGAACTGTCGATAGGAACGGTCTTCTTTGGGTGAGGCAGGCGATGGTTGAGCCCGTCGACGTGTACGCGAAAAACTGAGTGCGGAGGACAGGAGTAGAGTGATATGGGATCCGATGCAGTGTGTGCGACCTTTTCGAGGGTGCAGAGGGCCACGGAGAGAGGAGCGGGGTGGAAGAGGGAATTGTAAGCGGAGGGGCGGAAGCCGAGGGAAGAGAGGTGCTCGTTGACCGCGGTTGGAGTGCAACGGGTGAAGCGTAAATCTAGGGGTGCACTGTTGGAGCAGGTTGGGACAAGAGGAGAGTGGATAGGGACAAACCAACTGCGGAAAGGAGGGGAAACTTGTGAAGGACGGGGAGGACATTGTTATCGATGTCGGGGCAGCCGTGGAGACTGAGTAGCCTGAGGCCCCAGGTGCCGGAGTCCTTGTTTAAGGAGAGGGCGAGACCGCGTGCGAGGGGGGTGAGGGCGTAGGAGGAGATGGAGCAACCGCGGAGATCGAGGGCGAGCAAGCGGTGAAGGGTACGAAGATGGGCGATGTTGTCGTCGCGCAGATGGACGCAGTTGGGGAGGGAAACAAGGGTGACAAGGGAGAAATCGGGCGAGTCTGGTATTTTTTGGAGGAGGGGGAGATCGGGATGGGAGAGGGTGAGGTCGTGGTCGTGGAGATGGGGCGGGAGGGGGTGGACGAGCTGGACGAGGGTTGCCCAGAGACGCGGGTCGGGGGTGTGGGGGAGCGCGTCGAGAAGGGCGGGTGATGCGGGGACGCGACGGTGATGAAAGTGGTGGAGGTGGTCTGGGAAGCGGGCGAGGGCGTGTATGCAGAAGAAGGAGAGCGGAGGAACGAACATGTTGTTTTTCGCACGCAACCTCTTTCTTCATCGCTGGTCGACGCCGACGCTCATTTTTGAACATGGTTCACCACCCACCTGGTCATCCCTACCCGCATCCACAACCTATTCGTCAGGACTATGACAACGACTCCGAGACCGCCTCGCCCTACGCCAGCACGACCAGGCTCGCTGGCAACCACAACTACTACGACCACATCCCTTATAACCGTTCGTCTCTTCTTCTCTTCCCCCTTCCCGTTTAACCCACCCACCCGTCCAGCAACCGACTCTCCTTCAGACCCCGACCATGGCTCTCGCTCGTATGCCCCGTCCATCATCTCCCAGGTCAGCCAGCCATATGGCTCTCCCTTTGCTGACCCCGGTCAAGGCGCACATCCCTACCCTGCATGGGCCCCCGAAAAGCAAATCCCAATCTCCACGGAAGAGATAGAGGACATCTTCCTCGACCTCACCCAAAAGTTTGGCTTCCAGCGTGACTCCATGCGCAACATGGTCCGTGATTCCTTACCCTTCCCCACCCCTCCTCATCTCCTCTTAGTTTGATTTTCTCATGCAACAACTCGACTCGAGGGCTTCCCGCATGAGTCCAAATCAAGCCCTCCTCACCCTCCATGCAGATTATATCGGCGGTCAGCACGCAAACTATCGCAAGTGGTATTTTGCCGCCCAACTCAATCTCGACGATGCCGTCGGTCAGTCCCAGAACCCCGGCCTCCAACGTCTCAGAAGTGTCAAAGGCGGTGCCGTCAAAACAGCAGGCTCAAAGCACCTCGACAGCGCACTCAACCGTTGGCGCAACGCCATGAACAACATGAGCCAGTACGACCGTCTTCGCCAAATCGCCCTCTATCTTCTCTGTTGGGGTGAAGCCGGAAACATCCGCTTCGTCCCAGAATGCCTTTGCTTCATTTTCAAATGTGCAGACGATTACTACCGCAGTCCAGAGTGTCAGAACAGCGTCGAGCCTGTCCAGGAAGGTCTCTACCTCGAGACAATCATCAAACCTCTTTACAAGTTCATGCGTGATCAGGGCTATGAGGTCGTCGATGGAAAATTCGTTCGTAGAGAAAGAGATCACGACCAGATCATCGGCTACGACGATATCAACCAGCTCTTTTGGTATCCAGAGGGTCTCGCTCGTATCGTACTCGATAACAACGTCGGTCAACTTATTCCTCTCTTGCCCACAATCTCATTTCTCTTTAGTCTCGCTTGGTTGACATATCCCCTACCAAACGGTACTTGAACCTCCGACGTGTAGATTGGAACAGAGTCTTCTTCAAGACTTATTTTGAGAAGCGCTCTACAGCACATCTTCTCGTCAACTTCAACCGCATCTGGATCCTCCATGTCTCATTCTACTGGTTCTACACGGCGTTTAACTCTCCCAAGGTCTACGCACCTCCGAACAAGCAGTTCCCGTCTCCCGCTATGACTTGGTCTGCCACAGCACTGGGTGGTGCCGTTGCCACTCTCATCATGATTTTCGCCACTCTCGCAGAGTTCATGTACATTCCCACCACTTGGAACAACGCCTCGCACCTCACGACACGCTTGATCTTCCTTCTCGTCATCCTCGCCTTGACGGGTGGCCCTACTGTCTACATCGCCTTTGTCGAGAATCAGCCAACTCCTACCAACTCTCAGATACCGCTCATAGTAGGCATCGTCCAGTTCTTCATTTCTGTGGTTGCTGCCGTCGCGTTTGGTTTGCTCCCCTCTGGCCGGATGTTTGGCGACCGTGTTGCAGGCAAGTCACGCAAGTACATGGCCTCGCAGACCTTCACTGCGTCGTATCCGGAGCTTCCTCGTTCTGCCCGTACCGCCAGCATCATGCTTTGGCTCCTGGTCTTTAGCTGCAAATTCACCGAGTCCTATTTCTTTCTCACAAGTTCCTTCAGTTCTCCCATCGCCGTCATGGCACAGACAACCGTGCAAGGCTGTAGCGACAAATATTTTGGCCCCGCACTGTGTTCCCACCAGGTCGCTTTCACATTGGCGATCATGTACGTCATGGATCTCATCTTGTTCTTCCTCGATACCTATTTGTGGTACATCATCTGGCTCGTCGTCTTCTCTGTTGGTCGGTCCTTCTCACTTGGGCTTTCCATTTGGACTCCGTGGAAGGACGTTTACACTCGTGTGCCCAAACGTATCTATGCCAAGTTGCTCGCCACCGCAGAGATGGAAGTCAAGTATAAGCCCAAAGTCCTCGTCTCTCAAATCTGGAATGCGATCATCATCTCCATGTATCGTGAGCATCTCCTGTCGATCGACCACGTTCAACGACTTCTCTATCACCAAGTTGATGGCTCAGATGGTCGTAGGATGCTGCGCGCACCGCCGTTCTTCATCAATCAAAACAGCTCCGACTACAAGGATACCTACTTTCCAGCTGATGGCGAGGCGGAACGACGCATCTCATTCCTTGCGTCGTCCCTTACCACTGCACTTCCGGAGCCTCTCCCCGTCGATGCTATGCCCACATTTACTGTCCTCGTACCGCACTACTCTGAAAAAATCTTACTGAGTCTCCGGGAAATTATCCGTGAAGAAGATCAGAATACCCGTGTCACGCTGCTCGAGTACTTGAAGCAATTGCACCCCGTCGAATGGGACAACTTTGTCAAGGACACGAAGATCCTAGTCGAAGAGTCGGATCATCCGGATGGAACGTCGACCATGAATGAGAAAACCAAAGCAGATGATCTCCCTTTCTACTGTATCGGTTTCAAAACGTCTTCCCCTGAATACACCCTCCGTACCCGTATCTGGGCTTCACTACGTGCTCAGACACTCTACCGCACGGTTTCTGGAATGATGAATTACTCTAAAGCCATCAAGCTTCTTTACCGCGTGGAAAACCCTGATATTGTATCCATGTTTGGAGGAAATACGGAGAGGCTCGAACGGGAATTGGAGAGGATGTCGCGGCGCAAGTTCAAGTTCACCATCTCCATGCAACGCTACTCCAAGTTCAACAAGGAAGAGCAAGAGAACGCCGAGTTCTTGTTACGTGCTTACCCCGATTTGCAGATTGCATTCCTCGATGAGGAGGCCGGGCCCAAGGGGGGTGATCCCCGCTTGTTCTCAGTCCTCATTGATGGTCACTCCGAGTTCGATGAGAAAACTGGAAAGCGCAGACCAAAGTTCCGTGTCGAGTTGCCCGGTAACCCCATTCTTGGTGATGGAAAATCCGATAACCAAAACCACGCAATCATCTTCTATCGCGGGGAGTATCTTCAACTCATTGATGCTAACCAAGACAACTACTTGGAGGAATGCTTGAAGATCCGTAATATCCTTGGAGAATTTGAAGAATACTCGGTCTCCGGCCAAAGCCCGTATGCACAATGGGGGCACAAAGAGTTCAAGAAAGCTCCCGTTGCTATCATCGGTACGCGGGAGTATATCTTCTCGGAGAACATTGGTGTTTTGGGAGACATTGCGGCAGGTAAAGAACAGACGTTCGGTACCATGACCGCTCGTGCTCTGGCGTGGATTGGAGGCAAGCTTCATTATGGTCACCCTGACTTTCTAAACGGGATTTTTATGACAACGCGAGGTGGTGTCTCAAAGGCGCAAAAAGGACTTCACCTCAACGAGGATATATTTGCTGGTATGAATGCCTTTGGACGCGGTGGGCGTATCAAGCATTCGGAGTACTACCAGTGTGGCAAGGGCCGCGATCTCGGGTTTGGCACCATCCTTAATTTCCAGACGAAGATTGGTACAGGGATGGGTGAGCAGATGCTCAGCCGGGAGTACTACTACCTTGGCACCCAACTTCCCATTGATCGGTTCCTCACCTTCTACTATGGTCATCCCGGTTTCCATATCAACAACATCCTAGTCATTTACTCTATCCAGGTGTTTATGGTTACACGTAAGTGACTTGTATGATTAATTCTGGGTCCTCTATTCACGGGTTGCAGTCCTGTACATTGGAACTCTGAATAAGCAATTGGCGATCTGTCAAGTAGACTCGCAAGGCAACGTGCTGGGTGGTCAGCAAGGGACAGGATGTTATAACCTTATCCCTGTCTTTGACTGGATTAAACGGTGCATCGTCTCCATATTCTTGGTGTTCTTCATCGCCTTCTTGCCCCTCTTCCTCCAAGGTATGCACGACTGATGTCCCTGTTTTTGTGACCATAACCAATACTTCCAATAGAGCTCGTTGAGCGCGGAACCGGAAAGGCCTTGCTTCGCCTCGGAAAGCACTTTTTATCACTTTCCCCGATATTTGAAGTGTTTTCCACCCAGATATACTCTCAAGCCATCCTCAGCAACTTGACATTCGGTGGTGCGCGATATATTGCCACAGGTCGTGGTTTTGCGACGACTCGCATTTCGTTCAGCATTCTATACTCACGCTTTGCGGGGCCGAGCATCTACATGGGAATGAGGAATCTTATCTTACTCCTCTACACCTCACTTGCCATCTGGATACCGCATCTGATCTACTTCTGGTTTTCGGTCCTCTCACTCTGTATCGCGCCATTCCTCTTCAACCCTCACCAATTTTCCTTTGCTGACTTCATCATTGATTATCGCGAATTTTTGCGATGGATGTCTCGAGGAAACTCGAGAACGAAGGCAAGCAGCTGGTATGGATACTGTCGACTCTCCAGGACCATGATCACTGGTTATAAGAAGAAGAAACTTGGACATCCATCAGAGAAGCTATCTGGCGATGTCCCGCGTGCAACATGGCGAGCCGTCGTCTTTTCCGAAGTCATCTGGCCGATCTGCATGGCCGCCATCTTCGTCATTGCTTACATGTTCGTCAAGTCTTTCCCCAACGCCACCGGGAAACCCAACCCTAGCCCCCTTATTCGTATCGCAGTGATTGCGATTGGCCCTGTGATCTGGAACGCCGCTGTACTGCTGGCGCTGTTCTTCGTGTCACTGCTCTTGGGACCCATGTTTGAGAAATGGACCAAGTTCGCTTCCGTTATGGCTGCGCTCGCTCACTTTCTCGCGCTTATTGGTATTATCGCATTCTTTGAGTTCTTCGTATGTGATCGACCTCCTTTCTCTACCATGTCTCACACTCGGTTTCAGTGGTTCCTCGAACTTTGGGATGCATCTCACGCAGTGCTCGGCGTTGTTACGATCGTCGCCATACAACGTGCGATCCAAAAGATCCTCATCGCCGTTTTCCTCTCTCGTGAGTTCAAGCACGACGAAACGAACCGCGCCTGGTGGTCGGGTAAATGGTACGGTCGCGGACTGGGTAATTCTGCCATGTCACAACCTGCTCGTGAATTTATTGTCAAGATTGTGGAGATGTCTCTATGGAGTTCAGACTTTTTACTCGGACACATTCTCCTTATCATCCTGACAGTGCCTGTTCTTATTCCCTTTATCGACAAACTGCACTCCACGATGCTCTGTAGGTGGATTAAAGCCCTCGTTTCACGCTCGTTAAAACTGTTCAATAGTTTGGCTACGACCCTCCAAGCAGATTCGCGCACCCCTGTACTCCACGAAGCAGAAGAGACAGCGTCGTTGGATAGTGAGTACATCTGTCGTTTAAAGGATGAATTGCTCATTGTACCTGAAGCTCATCAAGTACACGATCCTCTACGCTATAATCGTGACCGGGCTCGCATCGTTGATTGTCCTGCGTGAGCCTTGCACCCCTTTAACGTGTCTGTTTACTCACGCGGGTTCTTGTATAGCGTCTATTTTCCGGGACCACATCACGCTCTATTGCACCCTGTGTCAGAACATCTAATGACTACGTCCGTGTTGTTTATACCTTGGACTAACCTCAGGCCAATGCAGTCCGCACTATCGTAGATCTCCTTGGGCCTGCCGAAATCAGAGCCATTTAGTTGACTTGTATATCTTCATCGGACTTTGACTTGCTTGGTGTATCATAGTAAACGATTCCCCAAGTTAATTCAACAGGCCCTGTGGGCATTCCTGGACCATTCCTGACATGAAGCTTGAACTTTCTTGACTGCAATATGACTCGAATCTTCCACTTTGACACCACAACATTGTCGATTCCACTCATCCGCCCCTTGTATCTCACCTCTCGAACATGTATAAATGACACTTTGCATATGATCTTCTGTAGTGAACTGCATGATGACGCGCAAACTCGCGCAACTTGTTTGGAAATTCATCCATGAAATAGCAAAAACATCTGGCATGAACACAAGGAGAAACTGTCTACTATATCCTGCATGCTTGAATGCACGATTTAACCCGGAAACGCTGACCACAGCACAGTCCACATGTAACAGTGACTCGCCCAAGCAAATGCACCACATTGTAGTATGACTCATTGATTCTTTCCAGTGCTATATGACAAGCGATTTATGTACATGGGCGCAACTTGAACAAGCTGAGAAAACATCAACTCATCCTGTCAGTCTGGTGACCAGCCCGTCTATGAGAGGTCAGCACGAGGCAAACCGTCACTCACCCTGTGGCGACATATAAATGAACACCACTCCGAAAGGACAAACGGAGTGAATGCAACAAATGTTCGCCACGGCAATGTAGAGTGCCATTCACTGCCAGCCTGAGCACAACTCCAAGGGGCCATTGACAGCGTAGAACGTGATTGTGAGCGTAGGGCGCTACATAACCCCGGCAACCAATCATATCTACAAATCCAGTACCGAAATCCGATATCAACACAATCAATCAATCACCACTTCCCCAAGTTAACAATGAGCAGAGCGATCTTTCCATGTAAGAGAAGGTCGCCATCATTCCCCAAAGGAAATGCAAACTTTGGAAGTGCACTGTCTAGTGGGTGATGAGGTATGCTGGGTATATCGTGACTCGTAAAGTAGGTCCGACATATCTAGCGCAACCACGAGAGGCTGAAAGTATGGTCCGTGCAAATGTTACGGGACCTCACTGACCAAGGCCATCACCACAGTAACACTGGGACATCACGTCAGTACTACTCGCACTGCGAAAGACTTGTCTTACTCGTCAACTTTCTGCACGCAAAGGTTCCAATTAGCACCTGAACGGAGTAGATGCTTTGAACTACGCACCCCGCCACGATACATCATACCTTCCCGTGCTGCTTCACCTACGAAGTAGCACATCAAATCGAGTAAACCAGAATAATCTGAGACACATACGTTCAAAAGGGCTCACTCTCTTCCGATCACGCATGCATGCCTGAGCGTAATGGACGATACGATCTGCCATGGACTGTACTTGTTCGTCATCTGGGCCGCTAGCACGAGCGATTAGCGAACATATTGCAACAAGTTCTGTAGGGAATACATTGTCGGATAGGCCATCCGTCTGGAGACGACATTAGTGCCAGGTGGTGCTACAGCATAGATGGCCTACGTATGCAATAACAATGTCGCCATGGCGAAGTTTTGTTTCATACTGAGCAGCCGCACTAGGAGGGTCCAGATAATATTTGTTGAAGCTCACACTTTTGGGGTACTTTGTGAGTTGCCTTGTGAGCAGAGGTCAATAAAGTAAGTACGAAAAGTTTCAACAGACGCACAATGGACAATTAAAATAATGGGTTTGGACTGGCTCTCTGTAAATTACAGAAGAAGAGCGTATGATCAAGAAGCCGCTGTCACCTAAACTGGAAGGAGCCACTGAGTGGTGAGTCGTATGCGGGACTGTATCGCTCACTTTGCTGAGCGGAGAACGCCCGAGGAAGAGTTTAGAGTTAGCAAGCAAGCAGTACTAGATCCTGTGCGAGATAAAGTAAGATAGGTGAAACGACAGGAGAGGGTATGAGGGCACCAGCTTCCACGAGTTGTTGTCGAAGGACTTGGCGATAGGCAAGGTCGAGACACGCATATGGTGTGATCTCCCGACCCTGGATGTCTTTGTAATGATCATGATCCTGAGTGGGGTCAACCTCTGGTTCGCCTGCCCATGAATCGCGCGAGTAATTGTGCGAGTAGTACATTAAAGCTTGGGCGAATAATGAAGGGTCGACGCCTGAATCAACCCACCCCCCAACACCGTCAGCGACACCGAATGCAACCCCCTTGACATTGAGACGCTGAGGTGAGCTTAGGAGACGAAAATAAGGCAAGCTTTCCCACCGAAGCGTTGCGCATCTATGAAAGGGTAAGCGAGAGGCAGAGCAGAACAGAGACAAAGGGGACATGCTTCGGTGTGATAGAAGAAGTCCTCGCCCGCGTCCTTTGACAGGGAATGCACTGTGTGGGCGAGCGTGGCATCCCTCCATTTTCCAAGCTGAGAATCTGCGGCGAAAGCGGTATGAAAGCGGGTCAGCTCTGGATCCAGAGGCTTTGCAGCCCAACTAAGGCCAATATGAAACTTGAATGAACGCGCGGCGGTCGAGCTGAACCTGAGAGATAAAGACCGGAAAGACGACAAGGGACGAGCGCGTGCAGGCAAGCGAAACATCGACTTTGAAACAAGAAACAACCTGACTGACTTCTACGCTGATTTTTCCAACACGTGACACATACACTGATAATGATCGATGCTACTGCTTTCTACGGTTTCTCCTGCTTCTGCGTCGCGTCGCGGGCTCGCGCGTAATTCGCCCACATAACCTTCCAGTCTGCCTCTAGCGTCCCCTCACCCGGCGTGCTTTGATCGGAAGCAACACCAGCCCATCCAACTGCCCGCTCATAGCATGCAAGAGCACGCTCCGCATCACCACCCTGCTCGCTGAGGATCCCCATCAAGTTCCATGCCTCTGCTGCAGTGCGACGTGCGTCGCGCAACAACCTCGTTGCTGGTTTCCGCATGGCACGGGACTTGGCAAACGACCGAAGAATAGGGGCCTCCGGTGCAGGTCTTGCATCAGGTGGGACGAATGGCAAGCCTGTGAGAGCTAGGGCAACGCGCTCAGACGATTCTGCGGTTCTTGTCAAGTAGTCAAAGGATAACTGCCTCGATGACCCGAGCGCACAAAGCACCTCGGCGAGATGGATGGAGATGAGAGAAGAACGATGAAGAAGATATAACGAGTGCAACATCTGAGGTGGAGAAGCAGCAGAGATGTTCGGAGCAGAAGGGATGCTACGCAACAGAGCGAGAGCAGTCTCCTGAAGTTGCCGTGCCTGTTTTAAATTACCAGACGTAGAATAGTAGGCGGATAATGATACGAGTGTGGACGTGAGTGTTCGTTGCGCTGACGGAGATGAAGGCGCGGATCGAGATATAATTGGTGCAACGGAGTCTGGACTGTGTTGAGTTTCTTGTGACAAACCAAGTGACCGTGTCCACCATGCAAGTGCATCACTGGAGTCTCCAAGCCTGAAATTGAGATCCCCGAGTTTTGAAGCGATGCGGGCCGCCTCTGTGCCTTTGGCTGGAGAAGCGGCCCAGACGCGTTCGTACTTTGAGCGAGCTTGAAATAGTGCGTCCTTTGTTCCCATGCGCTCCAATATGACTGCGTGGCGAAGGAGGAGATCAGACATTGTATGCGGACACAATGCGCCCGACGCCAGCTTGGATTCAGCGATCTTGGTAGCCATGTCAAGATAACTCTGGGCAAACTCCAAGCGAGGGTCGATGAGGTCGAGGCAGGGTACGCTGCGATAGTCTGCAAAAGTGGTGGGGCCTATGCCCCAGTTTTCCGCCATCCAAGATCCGCGTAGAAGATGCCTCGCTCTGAAGCCGAGAGCGGGATCTGTTCCGCCGTGCTCACCGCCTGTCCACCTTTCAGCATCGCGGTCCCACTCCCAGTGGCGGATTTCATCATCCGACTGTGAAGCAAGTTCGACTGACTCGACCCACAGATGTGTAGCCTCGAAAATCGTGCAGCCAGTGAGTCCGAGACCAAGTGCACCGAGAAGGGTGAATTTTGCTAAACGAGTGAACACGCTTATGGCAGTCCCGGCGGTGTTCGCGAAGTGGTCCTGTATGAAGGGGCCATGGGACTGGTGACGGCGTTGGGCAAGGGGAAGGGGGAACTTGAGCCTGAGCTTGAGCTTGAGCCCGAGTGGCGCGCGCCGCAAGAGGGAGTGCATTAAGTAAACAAGTACAAATATTCTTGCCAGAATGAAATCTGATATCGATCACCTGATATATATGTACACGATCAATATATCGTGCCATCATCGCGGCCAAAGTCTTGCCCTCACCGTGTTCGCACAGTATGACATGATGACCTGCTCTACGGCCGCCACGTTAAGCCACCCGCTGCCAGGGTGAAATGCCGGCGAGCGTCTACGGCGTCATACACGTGTATGAAACGCCATGCCTGCCCAGTTATAAAAGGAGATGCAACACTGCCCTTCTAGGTGCGCCCATGCTTGTTCTCTCTCTACTTTTCTTCTTGAGCCCCTTGGTGTTCGCCGCCTTTTCAAATCCCTCCAGGACGGCTGTCGTCAGGAGAAGCACCAGCCCCTTTGTCTCCACAGATGGCACATCATTCACACTGAACGGCAGGCAAGTCCCTTAGCTTCTCTTGGGCGTTCGTTTACCAGGTATGACGTCTGGCAGCAACTTCAAGTACACCGGTACGAATGCTTACTGGTTGCCCACCTTGAATACGAACCAAGACGTCTGGTACGCGCTCGGCAACATCTCTGCCATCGGCATCAAAGTTGTTCGCCTGTGGGCATTCAATGGCCAGTCCATTTCTAGCGATATAATCAGTATCACTCACTTGATCTATCCAGATGTCGATACAGTTCCCGTAAATGGCACCTGGTTCCAACTTGTTCGCAACGGGACAGTTTCCATCAACGATGGCCCAAATGGTCTCCAGAAGCTTGACACCGTTGTTCAGATGGCAGAGCAACACGGACTTTACCTTATCTTATCGCTCACCAACAACTGGTATCCGTTACCCCTTTTGAACAGCACAGTGCGCCAAGTCAACAGCGCCATCTCCGCCCGCGATGTTACCCCTGGAACTAATAACTCCTTACCACGTAATTACTTGTCCAATGACTACGGTCAGCGTTCATCTTGTCCTTCCATAACGCCGCTTCTCATATTGAAATAGGTGGCATGGATCTCTATGTTCACCAATTTGGTCTTGAGACTCACGATCAGTTCTACACGAACCCGTCCATTCTGAATGCTTTCATGAACTTCACCACTCAGGTCGTTTCTCGATATGTCAATAGTCCTGCCATTTTCAGCTGGGAGCTGGCGAATGATCCAAGGTTTCACACTTTTACGCCCATTTCCTATGTCACTGATCCATTGGGAATATTAGGTGCAACTCCACAATTCCTGCAAGCTCAAACTGCACGACGGAAACTATCACACAGTGGCATGCTACAGTGGCAGCACATATTCATTCCATTGACCCAAACCACCTCATTTCCGCTGGGTGAGTAGGCCAGCAAGTGCGGTAAACCGATGATTGATAAATGTATACACGATTAGAACATCGGGCTTTTTGTGCACCGACTGTCCCAAATTGTACCCCTTGAACCCTGTGCCCGCGCCTGCGCCATCGGCATCTCCCGCACCCGGGAAAAGGAGGCGCAGCAAGGCTGTTCCAGTGACCACGGAACAGATACTCCGTCAGCGAGCTGAATCAAGACGACGCACTCGAGAGGCCGCTAAACTTGCTGGAACCCTCAAGGAAGACGGGATCCGCATTAGAGGCCGATGGGTGTCCACAGGTAAGCTCCGTGATTCTACCGAATTCTGTCTGCTCAGCTATTGCATAGCTACGAGACGACAAGAGACGCAAAACGTTGGCTCGATTTACAACGGAGCTTATGGAGTTGACAGTCAGGATGTTATGAACATTCCAGACATTGGTTTCGGCTCTTACACGCTTTTCCCCGATCAACAATCCTATGGTTCCCCCGATCCGTACCTGGATTCCTATACAAACACGGTGAATTCGGGTATTGACTGGATCCTCATGCAAGCCCAGTCGGCGGCTGCGTACGTCCGTTTCCCATATATGGAATCGGTGTCTAACATCGAAGCCCACCAAGTGTTGGGAAACCTTCGGCCCTCACAGCTTTCGGTTTGGTGACGCAGGGAAATGCACCAAACTTTGTGCCGTTCAACATGACTACTGCACCATATGCTTCTGATACCTGTGCGTCCTTGAGACGCCAGTCAGACATGTGATGATTGATCCATTCCAATAGCATCCAATTCCAATACCACATACGGTGTCACAAACCAGCAGCAGACAGATGCCTACTCGACATGGTTAAATAGTATGTATGCCTATGCCGTATTGGAGCTTGGCAGCTCACTATCGAAATGAACTTAGCCGGAATCACCGCTGGGTTAGGCGGCATTGTTGAGTATCAGGTATGGACGGCTACCCAACTCCGACACATTGGATACTGAATCGCACTCGCAACAGTGGGGCCAAACAAATCTGACAGCTGAAACTGGCACAACAATTTCACCGGGAGTCACTGGCATTTCACAGGATCCCCAGACAACCCCGATTTCTGCGAACAACGATACGACGGGAATCTCACCCAACGACGGGTATAGCAAGTACGTGCTTCCTGCAATTAGACCTCCTGCACTCTCAATTTGATTTGCAGCATTGGGAACGATGGTGTCCAACAAGTTATGCAGACAGCTACTCAACAGATCGCGGCTGACTGAAGTGGGACCACGTGTTGACTCATGCTAGTAATAATGACACTATAACGCCAACAAGGATTATCTGAGAACGCATGACTGAACACTATGTACTTGGTTGAATTAACCTCTTACGGATATGTACTGTGGACAATATATTTTCATGGTGAAAAGAGTACTGCCATGGGTTGGTCACGTGGCCGGTCCACAAGACAAGAAGTTGAATTTGTTGAACTTCAGTCTACAACTTCCTTGTGTCCTGAAATATGAAGTTCTTTATTGACAACCTACCGGTATGTGTATCAACGTGCTTTTCTTCAGACTTGGTAAATACCTGCACAGATCATCTTTCCTTATGACCGAATTTATCCCGGTAGGTTCGTTGCCCTGAAGCCCGTTAGCCTGTGGCCGACCACTCTCTTAGAACAGTATGCGTATATGTGTGATCTTAAGCGGACACTCGACGCTACAGTGCGCTTCAAATTACACAGTAAAGTTTCCTGCTAACAATTCGTTCAGGGGCACTGTGTCCTGGAAATGCCTTCTGGGACAGGGAAAACTGTTTCGCTCCTATCCTTGATTGTATCGTATCAGCAGGTACGCGAGCTCTGTGGTATCATGTCGGACAAACCTATATCTCCTGCAGTTCCATCCAACCAAACGCAAACTTATATACTGCTCGCGTACAGTACCCGAAATCGAAAAGGCCCTCTCCGAGTTGAAAAGATTAATGAAGTACCGAATATCATGCGCTGAGACCCCGGAGCAAAAAGAAAAGGAAGAGAACTTCATGGGTCTTGGTTTGACGAGTCGGAAGAACTTGTGCATACATCCGGAGGTGCGTATTAGGTATACAGATAGATCCTATCGTCGTATCCTTGCCTTCGTGTAACCGCAGGTCCTGCATCCAGGTCTCCAAGGAGAAGAAGGGTAAAGTTGTCGATGCGCGGTGTCGCGACCTCACCAACTCTGTGGCATGCGAGAAAGGCCGTGCACACCCAGGATCAGTGGAGCTTTGCGACTGGCATGAGGTATCTATCTTTTCTTCCAGCTCGAAGGCAGAAGGTACAATAACTCGGCAGAACCTGGGAAAATATGAGCCCGGAACTCTGATACCACCCGGCATATGGACACTTGCGGACGTACTCCAACACGGTCGAGACAACGGTACATGTCCTTACTTTACCGTGCGAAGAATGGTAAGTTGCGCGTAGCTCGAATGATTGGTCAATATTTACAATTCTATGACTAGATGCCCTTTGTCGACGTCATCATCTATTCTTTTCATTATTTAATCGATCCCAAGGTCGCTGAGCAGGTGTCAAAAGAGCTGTCCAAAGATGCCATTGTCGTCTTTGATGAAGCGCACAACATCGGTCAGTAGAGATTTTTTCACTTTTGCTAGATGGCTTAGTGCTAGGTCAGACAATGTATGCATAGAATCCCTCAGCATTGACCTCACGCGACCAATGCTCGATTCTGCCGCGCGGAGTGTGACGAAACTCGGCGAGAAGATTGACGAGTAAGTACTGTGTTTGACGTTGTTCGGGGCACCAGCCAAGACTTGAAAGGATTAAGGAGACCGATGCTGCTAAACTGCAGGATGAATATGCAAAATTGGTTGAAGGTTTACAAGAGGCAGCAACGGAGACGACAGCTGAAGATGCATTCATGGCGAATCCCGGTAATCATGAGGCCGAGTGTTCTGCCCATGAACACCAATGACTGATGAGCGTTTAGTTCTCCCTGATGATCTACTCAAAGAGGCGATACCCGGAAACATCAGAAAAGCTGAGCATTTCGTTGCTTTCCTCAAGCGTTTTGTTGAATACCTCAAGGTTCGCCTGAGCCGCTATCGCATATTGGCCACACTGACGGTTGAATAGACTCGTATGCGTGTCTTACATGTCGTTGCAGAAACGCCGCTTTCATTTTTACAACATCTCAAAGATATCACCTACATTGAAAGACGGCCGTTACGGTGACTAGCATAGAACGTGGTGGTTTTACCTTTTTGATCCCCTCCTGCTAGCTTTTGTGCCGAACGCTTGCAGTCTTTGATTCGTACATTGGCACTCAATCGGCTGGACGAGCATGCCGCACTGCAGAAAGTTGCTTGCTTTGCGACTCTGGTGGCAACATATGAGAAAGGTGAGCTTAGCTCTGGAAATTGCAATTATGCTGCATTGCCATTGAAATTTTTAGGATTTTTACTCATTCTGGAGCCTTTCGAGACCGATAATGCGACTGTGCCCAATCCCGTGTTTCACTTTACGTCCGTGTTTTGGTTAGTGATGCTGTCTGTTTTCTGACTTTGCGACAGATGCCTTGATCCCTCGCTGGCTATCAAGCCAGTTTTTGAACACTTTAGTAGTGTTGTTATCACTTCTGGAACAATTTCACCACTAGACATGTATCCAAAAATGCTGCAGTTCACGCCAGTTGTGCAGGAGACATATCCGATGACGCTCACACGCAACGCTTTCCTGCCATTGGTGAGTGGTTGATCGTATTCGCAAGTGACTACTGCATAACTTGGATGTAGGTCATTACTCGCGGTAGCGATCAAGTCGCTATAAGTTCGCGTTTCGAGGTCCGGAATGATCCAGCCGTTGTCAGGAATTTTGGCAGTATCCTTGTTGAGTACAGTAAAATTGTTCCTGATGGCATCGTTGCCTTCTTCCCCAGTTATCTTTACATGGAGTCGATTGTGGCAGCATGGAATGACATGGTATGTTGCCTGGATGCCTGGATGCACGTCTTGATGGGATGTGTTGCAGGGGATTCTGAACGAGGTGTGGAAGAACAAGCTGATTTTCGTTGAGACGCCGGATGCGAATGAAACGAGCATAGCACTCGAGAATTATAGACGGGTAAGCTGTATTCGATCCGTGTTTTCTGGAGAGATGTGACAAGTTGATTGCAGGCCTGCGATAATGGACGGGGTGCAGTGCTGCTGTCTGTCGCACGGGGCAAGGTATCGGAAGGGATCGACTTTGATCACAACTATGGACGTGCTGTGATTATGTTTGGGTGAGTGTTTTGCTGTATGCGGGTAGAGTCGGAACTGGATGAATGAGTGTCAGAGTGCCGTATCAGTACACGGAAAGTCGGATCCTGAAAGCGCGTCTCGAATACCTCCGAGATGCGTATCGGATAAGAGAATCTGAATTTCTTGGGTTCGACGCGATGCGAAACGCTGCGCAGTGCGTCGGACGTGTACTTCGAGGTAAGACGGACTGGGGACTGATGGTGTTCGCTGACAAGGTGAGAAATATGGCGTAACGTGACGTATTTCGGTCGCTGAGTTCCACGGGAGCGTTTTGCACGGGCAGATAAGCGTGCAAAGCTGCCTCGGTGGATTAATCAATACATCACCGAGGTCGCTTCAAACCTGTCTACGGATATGGCGGTGACGCTGTCCAAGCTGTTCATGCGAACGATCTCACAGAACCCAAACGAAAACCAGACGGGGGTCTCACTGTGGACGCTCGAGGACGTTGAGAAGGCACAGGCGAAACAACGGGAACAAGCATTATTGCAGGGACAGCAGCAGGGACAGCAAGGTGATGATGATATGGACGAGGACGAGTATGGGGACGGGGGGATGGATGATGGGATGCTCATGGAACTGGACATGGAATAGAAGATGTGACGGGCGGGGGCCGTTGTTCGGCAGCGAAGGATAGTCAGTATATTACATGTGTTGTGAAGAGAAGGTCGTGGCGAGTATGTACATATAGACAGCGAAGAGATGTGGCGTTGCAGGATCGCATTGGGAGGACATCATGCATCATGGACAGAATGGACATGTTCCAGGGACCTGGATGTGAGAGAGCGGATCAGGGGAGGAAGGGGAATCTAAATTGAGCTTCCTGAGACTAACCTGGTGTGTGATGATGCGCTCGGGTTGGCTGTCGGATATAACGGATGAAGGAGTGAGTGGTTCGCGCACAAGACAAGTATGGGTTGTTGCGTACCCGTAATAGCGACGGCAAGCGCAAGGTTTTGAGGGAGAGCTGCAGGCGCGAGGATGAGCTGTGCTGAGGGTGCAGCGGTCGCTGTAGCAGTCGACGACGGCGTCACCGTGGAAGGTGTTGTGTCCGCAGGCGGTGTGTTTGACAAACTTGAGCAGACGATGACACATGCTATAATAAAACAGCGATCAGATTAAACTTGACACACATGCACGAGCAGCTGAGCTGGCTTGCCCTCTCGTCGGCGGAGGTAGGAGGAAGCCCTTTTCGCTTTTTGCCTCCGACGGCACCGCTTTTTATTCCACAATTAAAAAATTATGACATGATTTCTCAAAAAAAAAATTTATATTTTCTGCCCAATCAAGTGGTCCTCCGCCTCCTCCAAGTTCCGTATTGGCTCGCCCTTGATGACCCTTCTCACCTCATCCGCCGTCAGCGTCTCGTGTTCCACCAACGCACGCGCGAGCTACACGGCATCGTCAGAGCACAGTCCACATCCCAACGCACGCTTTTCACTCACCCGATGCAGTTCCTCCTTCCTCTCCTCCAATAGCTTGGTAACACGGCCCTCGCCTTGCCGAAGTAAACTGCAAACCAGACGATGTGTGGGCTGAAAACTCCTTCGAGCCAACACTCACTTTAGAATTTCCGAGTCGATTCGCTCGCTCGCTTGCGGGCCAACGGATCCGTTTTGGTCACTGTAAAAGACAGGTCCCACTCTGTTAGAGAAACCAAAGTTCTGTACGAGATCCTGGTCACATCGGCAACCATGACATGTGCGAGAAGACCCCACCTTGACCATTTGCGTCGCGGTGTAGGTCGCCTTTTGAAGGTCAGACGAGCATCCGCTCGTGAGACCACCCTCACCATAAACTGATATCCAACAGCCGTCAACGGCGAGGCCCTGCGCACGAAAACAAACTCACTCAATGTCTCTGCGACCCGACCGCCCATACACACGTCAATCATGGCCTTGTATTCGCTCTGGGAGATTGAAAACATGTCGCCTTCCGGCAGCTGAGAGGTCTGCAGCAGCACCGCATAAGTACCATACACACAGACAGTCGCAAAAGAGTGACGTACAATGCCGAGTGCATGACCACGGGGAACGCATGTAACCTTGTGCAAAGGCATTGCACCTTCGGTGTACAGTGCAGTCAGAGCGTGGCCCCCCTGTCCAAGTCAGCGTGCGATGCATCCCCATCGGTCGCACATCCATACCTCGTGATAAGCTGTGAGCAACTTGTTCTTCTCGTCAATGTACGCACTCTTGCGCTCGGCACCCATGACAATGCGATCCTGGTCGGCACCCGGATAAGCGCTCTGTTTTATCAACAATGACAAAGATCACCTTTGCCCACTCAAAGTGTTTCAGAGTAACTTCTTTGAACCCTTCCTTTGCCGCCTGGATAGCAGCCAAGCTAAACGGTCCGGTGAGTGACACTTTCCAGGTGAGTCAAGCGTACGACCCACTTGACCATGTTCTGTAATTCAGCACCAGAGAACCCAGGAGTACCTCGAGCCAAGATCATAGGGTCAACAGCTTCAGATCGAGAAATTGGGTCAACGACAAGACAAGGATAGAGGGTGACACACCATTGCTGGCGACGACATCCTTCATAAAGTGAGCGAGGAGTTGTATTCTACCACGGACATCCGGAAGAGGGACAGCAATGTGGCGATCGAAACGACCGGGACGAGTGAGGGCACTAAGCGAGTGAGAGATGAGGGTGTGAAAACGGTCAAAGATGTCAGGAGCACCAACGGATCCAAGCTTTGAGGGAAGTTTGTTGCAGCGACGACGATAACGCCCTCGGTTTGCATGAAGCCATCCATCTCGACCAGCAATTGATTCAAGGTTTGCTTCATGTAATGCTGGTCACGCTGAGATCGTTTGCCGCCAACGGCGTCTAGTTCGTCGATGAAGATGATGGCGGGTTGTTTCTTGCGGGCAGCAGCAAAGAGGTCGCGAACACGTTTTGCACCCACGCCAACAAACATTTCCTCAAACTCTGAACCTGAAGAGAAGAAGAATGGAACGCCAGCCTCCCCGGCAATGGCTCTTGCAAGCATCGTCTTTCCAGTACCCGGGGGACCTGTGAGAAGGATACCCTTTGGAAGCTTGCCACCGAGGGATGCAAAGGCGGACGGATCTTTCAAAAAGGTGACGACGTCGGCGAGTTCCTGAAGGCGAGTTAGAAAAGGCAGTCGACGGGAGATGGTGAGGGTCATGCCTGCTTGACTTCGTCTATGCCGTGTACGTCGCTAAACTTGACAGGCTTTTGCTGGAGAGGCTCAAACTCTGTGGTGCGTCCACCGGCCTTGAGGAGGCCGGAGTTTTCCAATAAAACGGAGAGAATGACCAACATGACTGATGGTAGGTTAGGGAGGGTAAAGGGACGAGGAGGATGAAATCATACAGAAGCCACTGAGACCGGCCAAGACGACGAAACGAACGACGCGGAGAGTGAGAGAGCCTTTGGCTGAGAAGGGAGATGAATGCAAAGATGAGGACAAAGGATGGGGAGCTCACGTTCACTGAGGGTGACATGGATAGGGTTGCCGCTGAGGCCGCCCCCTTTGCTGAGGGCGGCGACGAGATTGGCGATGGCAGGGTTGGGCGGCGATGGATCCTGAGTGGTGAGGGAGATGGGATTGGCACGTCTAGCGAGGAATTGTGCAGCAATTTTTTCGCTGGTGGATTGGGGCGGGGGAGGTTGGGAAGGAGGAGGTAGAGAGGGATCTGTGATATTGGGGATATTGGGAGGGGTGGTATCTGACGAAGGAAGGGAGGAAGGACTGGAAGGGATGACGTCGAGGAGAGATTGTCGTTTGCGGACGGCAGGTTGTATAAAAGGTTCGCGTCCGGAGCTGGCGAGTGCATCGAGATACAGCTCAAAGGCCTCGTCGGAGCGGAGGAGGGGGGAAGAGGGATTCTGGAGAGAGAATGAGGGAGAGAAGGGGAATGAGAAGGGACTTACGCGTTCGGCGGTGTGGTCCCAGCGGTCGATGAGGGTGTCGTAGCCTTCCTTTGAGCGGGTTTCGATGAGTGCCTTGAAGAAGGCGAGGTGATTTTGGAGGTCGTCTGGGTGTGCGTTGGCGCGTGCCTCGAGGGCGGCGATCTCAGCGGCGGTGTCGAGGGAGGGCCTGGAGAGGCGGGACCAGGGGGAGAAGGAGGCGGAGCGAGGGAGGGCGGGGTGCAGCCAAGGAAGACGTCGCTGAGAGGGTACACGAAAGAGGACGACCCTCGCGGACGGTCTGAGACGGAGGCACAGCGCGAGCGACATGGCAAAGGCAAAAGGCAAAGTCGCGTCGTATTAGCTAATCATGGCCGACCTCCATCTCGCCCTCCTCGCCGCCCTCCACGTTGACGACGACCTCCGCAACGACGACCCCGCACCGCTCCACCTCGTCCAAGCCGATATCGACGCCCTCCTCGCTCACATCGACCTCCTCTCCACCAAACTTGCCCTCGTCCTCAAGCCCCCCACCCCCGCCCACGCCGCCTCCATCCCCCTCCTCCGCGATCTCGCCCAACATGCCTCCGCACTCGCCCACGCCCCCCGTCTGCTTCACGACGATCTCCATGGCGCCACCCTCACAAAGCTCATCAGAAACCGCGTGTCGGAGATCATCGACGCACTCCGTGCCCTCGCACGCGCTTTCCTCGACAACCCCCAAGATTATCTCTTCAGGATCGCCACCCTGCACGATCTCATCACTTCCGCAAGGAACCCCGGCTTCCCAAAAGACAACCAGGCCGCCGTCTGCCTCGCCTGGAAATCAGACTGCGATTCTCTCCAAGACAATCTCCAAGAAATCGCCCACATCATCACACAGGCGGAATCCGAGGGCAACACGCCAGATGACTTTGATGACGGCTGGGACGAACTCGGACTCGCAAACGCCACAAACCTGGACAAGGATGAGCTTGTCCGCGCAAAGAATGTATTCTACTCTCTCTCCACCTCCCGCTGCCTCAGCTTAGCCCGCCCCCCAGGTCCATCAGCTCCTCCGCCTCACCACCCTCCTTCACAAGCGCATCTTTCTCGATCTCCTTCCACACCCCTCCTCTGCCCCCCTCTCAGCTTTCGACAACATTCTCCCTCAATCCAACCTACTCCTCTCCACTTCCGACGAGCTCGTCGCTGCCCTCTACACCCCACAGGACCCAGATCACGTCCACACTCACATCCTGCACCTAGCCAACATCGCCACCTCCCTTCAAACCCAAACCCTCATCTTCCTCCCTCCTACGGACCAGCTTACGAACCAGCTCCAGGTCCTCACCCTCAAAGATGGTAGCCCAATCCCTCCCACTTCAACCCCACCATCCAAAAAAAGGGCTGACAAGAAATGGTTTGATACATGTATCGATCAAATACGTCGTCTATCATCCAGCTTGACCGACTCGTCCAGTCGATCGGAGAATCCCACTAGTGCGCGGTCGACAGCGTAGATAGTCGACCCTCTCTGTACATGACATCAGCATATTGCAAGTGACAGCAACGACGGCAAACGGTACCAACTCATCATGCTTCTCCCTCCTCTCTCGGAGTCCCTCGTCTATTGCGTCTCTCTAGTTCCCATTCGTCTCTGAATTTCGCAGCGAGAAAATTCGGGTGAAGCACGGTGCTGTTCTCTGCACGCAAACGCTGCTCGAAATGCGCAATCTTGTCGGCCTGAGACTGCAAGTCAAACGTGAATTTCTGCAGACATCGCCCGTCAGCAGCCATAAAGGCAAACTATATTCCGGTAATCGCACCGCTTCCTCCGCACGCCTCGCTCTGGCTTCATCTCTCATTTTATCCAACTCTTTCCGCCGCTCTTCCGCGTTTTTCAAACCTGACTTTGGTGTAATTCCACCCGCCTGACGAATGTGATAATCTGCCAGAGTTCTTCTCGTCAGAAATATCGACTTACACCCTTGAAGAGTTCCGCATAGATTTTAGAGTCGGCCAAGTCAATGTCCCGCACTCCTGTCAGTGCCTGTTTTCGTTGTTCGGAAGTTGGCAGCAAAGGCTTCGCCAGATCCTGTACAGCCGGTGGTGCAGGCTTTTGCGTCGTGGTGGTGGGAGTTACAGTACCCGTCCCGCCAGTCGCTGTCTTGGTTTTCCTGATCGGCGGAAGTTTACGCTTTTTTGGGATCGTCTGACTGAGGGGGTCTTTTGTGAGCTGTGATGCGTCCAACAGAGGATCCACTGTGGACGAAGGTGCAAAGTCATCGTTGGAAAACAGATCTGAAGGTTGGCTCTGCGCTGCAGCACTGGATGCACGGGAGGTTGTGGCAGGCGCAACAGCCAGCTTGCGCTCGTCTTTCATGATAATATCCCTGTCCTTTTCCCTTTCCTTGTCCTTGATGCCCTTTGCCTTTGCACCCCTGAGCTGTCCTGGCTTTGTCTTTCCTGGCTTGTCCTTGGTGGCGCCGGCCTTCACTTTTAGAGCGCCACGTTTAGGTGGACTGTGAAGCCCAAGGTCATCATCGTCCGAGGGTTCGGGGAGGAGAGGCGCGGAGTCACTGAGGTCGTCCTCCGCAGAGTCTGGCTCGATGTGGCTGTCGCTCTCCCCGTCGTCTGAACTGACCACCTGGGACTTCTTCTTGGTGGATGCTAACGATTTATTGGGTTTCTTGGACGCGTCCGTCCTTGCCTTGTGCTCGAGCGAGGGATCGCGAGTCGGTGCATCTTCTGGGAGGAAGCGACTGTCATCGGCGGCGCTGAGGGAACGCTGTGCGGAGCCACGGAGAGTTTCGACATCTATACTCATGTTAATATCGTCGTCTGGGGTAGTAGCGACAAGATCAGCTGTGCGGACGCGCTTCGTTCGCTGTGCGGTGGCATCGTCGTCGCCGTCGTCGTCATCTGAGTGGACGAGGAGACGCTTTGAGGACTTGGGCATGTGGTGTCCAGAGGAGAGAGGCGGCGGCACGTGATTCGCTTTTTTGCTTTCAATGCTCGCGCTGCGTCCACGGCTCGCGTTGAGGTCGTTTGCCGCGTTGACGCGTCCCGCGACGGTGACCGTGCTTGGGCAAGAATACCCAACCGATGAGATGACCAATGTATCCCCGACGATCCTCTCGAAACTCCCCCTCAGGCTCCACACTCAGCCCGCGCATCCCCTCAGCACCCTTCGCGCCCTCATCGAATCCCACTTCCCATCCTACGCGCATCTCTCCTCCATCTCCCCGCTCGTCACCCCATACCAAAACTTTGACCTCCTCTCCTTTCCTGCAGATCATCCCGGTCGCTCTGTCACGGATAGCTACTATGTCAACAAGAATCTCATGCTTCGTACCCATACATCCGCTCACGAAGTCGAGGTTTTCGAAACGGGTGAGACCAACTGGCTTCTCACCGCCGACGTCTACAGGCGCGATGAAATAGACGGTTCCCATTATCCTGTCTTCCATCAGACAGAGGGCGCGCGCATCGTCTCTGCCGACTCGAACGGCATGAAAGAAATCCAGGACGACAATGCAGCGCTGCAAGCACACCTCCAGCGTTCCAACATCATTATCGAAGACGTACCTCATCTTTCGCCCACTAACCCCTGCCAGCCCGCGCACGACCCAAAACACACTGAAATCATCTCTAAAAACCTCAAACTCTCCCTCAACAGTCTCTTGCTAACCCTCTTTGGTGACCATGTCGGTGCCACACCCCAAAACCCGCTCAGAGTAAGATGGATTGAAGCGACCTTTCCTTGGACGACGCCAAGCTTTGAGGTCGAAGTTTTCTTCCGTGGAAAATGGCTTGAGATTCTCGGGTGCGGTGTCATTTATCAGCCAACACTGGAAAACGCGAGCAAGTGCTTTCTCGTCAACACTCCGCCAGCAACCTAACGCATCTTCAGATATTCAAAACAAGCTTGGTTGGGCGTTCGGCCTTGGTCTCGAACGCATAGCGATGATCTTGTACTCTATCCCTGACATTCGCCTCTTCTGGTCGCAAGACCCCCGGTTCCTCACGCAATTCAAACAAGGTGAAATTACGACATTCCGGTCATATTCCAGATACCCTGCCTGCTTTAAGGATATCAGCTTCTGGCTACCGCAAAATGTGGGTCTCCACGACAACGATTTTTGCGATCTCGTCAGAGACACGGCAGGTGATATTGTGGAAGACGTCAAGATGGTCAGGGTGTCCTAAACATTGCCTTTTCGTCATCTAACGAGCAAACAGACTGACAGCTTCACCCATCCCAAGACGCGTCGAAAGAGTGTTTGCTACCGCATAAATTACCGCTCAATGGACAGGTACCATGTCCATGCTTCGTCGGGCGCTCATATTAATCTGTCTGTCCCAGGTCGTTGACGAATGATGAGACGAATACACTGCACGGCCAGGTCACGGCAAGCCTACGGGATCGATTTGGAGTAGAGATTCGTTGAATTATGCGTACTAGATTATGTCTATCGTGATGGCGTGCATATGCCGTTCAATTCTACCCCATGTCTAGAAGTAGTAGCATACCCAAACGTCCAGGCCAGATGCTGAGAAAAGGATATCATGGTGCATCCTGGACGACACCGACTTGAGCTGCGCGGAGGAGGCGGTCCTTGATCACGTAGCCCGTCTTTTGGCACTCAAGGACAGTCCCAGGTTCTTTACCCGGTATGGGAGCCTGGTAGAGAGCCTCGTGTCGGTTAGGATCAAACTTTTCACCCGTGGGATCGAATGATTTGACATGGTACTTGAACAGGGTGGAGAGAAGCAGGCGATGGGTCATTTCGACACCTTGGTAAAGCTCAGCGAGATACTCCTGAGCGGACTTTGGAGGGGGTGTGGAGGGGATATCGGAGGAGGTGAGTGAGGAAGGTTCGGAGTGGAGTGCAGCGGGAGGAACGGATTTGAGGGCAAGGGCAAGGACATCGACTGTTTCTAGGAGGTCGCCTGCGAAGCGGGTGATGGCAAAGTCGCGTTGCTGCTCTTTTTCACGAGCAGCATTGCGTTGGAGGTTCAGAAAGTCGGCCTGCAGATACCGTAGTCGACTCTGCAAGAACAAGGTAAGCGGGAGTACGTGAAAGAATGGTGAGAGACCAACGGTAAGATCATGGACCTCTGCCTCTTTTTTCTTGAGACTTTCGAGGACTTGGGACTCCACGAAGACCTCTGCGTTTTCTGGCTGTGGTGTGGGCCCAGACACGTCCTCTGGCTGCGATTTTTGGTCAGAGTAAGGGCGTGTTGAGAATGGGAGAGGTCGTGAAGGACGTGCTGAACGACGGACTCCGGGCAAGAGCGCTGCGGTGGATGCAGAGAGGACCCGTCTTGCAAATGAACCGTTCATCGTCGCCGTCTCCGAGCCAGTAAAAGTTGTTATTTTATTTTGCTTTATTTTGTTTTTCATGACAGTTATCAACACGTGATTGTGAATATATGCGGATTTGTATAAAGACCCTGGACAGACTGACATGCAAAGGGGCTGCGCTGTCCGTTCGGTTCGTCGTCTTTTCTTTCGTACCATCACCATGTCCTCCTCCTCCCAGGCCCGTGTGATAGACGGTAATCTCATCGCAAAGTACTCATTCTTTCTCCTCCATCGCGTCATTCTCACTCTTTTGCCCTCAGGTCGATCCGTCAATCTGTCACAGACAAGATCACCGCCTTCAAATACCAGTTCCCCCGTTTCCAGCCCCACCTCGCTGTCGTCCAGGCTGGCGACCGCCCAGATTCCACCGTCTACATTCGTATGAAGGCAAAAGCCTCCGAGGAGGTCGGCATCCACTTCCAGCACATCGTTCTCCCCGAGGCTGCCTCTGTCCAGGAGGTTGTTGCCGTCGTGAAACGACTTAACAGCGATGATTCCATAAGCGGCATCCTCGTGCAGCTTCCGCTCGGCCCCCACATTGACTCCGATGGCGTCCGCACAGTTACAGAATCAATCTCTCCCGAAAAGGATGTCGATGGGTATTCATTCCTTCCTCGTCACCATCGGTTACGCGCTCATCTCTATTAGATTCCACGCATATAACATTGGCCACCTTTCCTCTCGCGCGTCGTCCCCTCTCTTCACTCCTTGCACTCCTGCAGCAGTCCTCCGTCTCATTGAGACAACCGATGTCCCCATCTCCGGTGCCAACGCTGTCGTGGTCGGCCGAAGCGACATCGTCGGAAACCCTGTCGTCTCCCTCCTGAGGAACAGGGATGCGACAGTCACCCAGTGTCACAGCCGCACCAAGAATCTCGAACAGCTCGTGAGTATTTCTTTTCCCATCAGTGGACATTTCTCACCACATACCCCCACCCAGATAAAGCAAGCCGATATTCTCGTCGTCGCTATCGGACGAGCAGAGTTCGCCAAAGGCTCGTGGGTTAAACCTGGTGCGGTTGTCATCGACGTCGGCATCAATTCCATTCTAGGTATCTTCATCCCATACTTCCATTGGTGCGAAACTTATTCATGACCTTCCCAGATGCGACCAAGAAGTCGGGCCAACGTCTTGTTGGTGATGTAGAGTATGCCGAGGCAGCTCTTTATGCCTCCCACATTACCCCTGTTCCAGGAGGTGTTGGGCCGATGACTGTTGCCCTATTGATGGAGAATGTCTTGACGGCTGCTGTTCGTCGCTTCGAACAGGTCCGTATCCGCAAGGTCACACCACTCCCCCTTGACATCAAGGCCAAAGTCCCAAGTGACATCGAGATCGCTATGGCGCATACACCAAAACCAATCGTCGATCTTGCTGGCGAGATTGGTCTGCTCCCTGACGAGTTAGAGAGTTACGGGAAATACAAGGCCAAGGTCGAGCTCAGTGTCTTGGATCGCTTGGCGCACCGTAAAGATGGCAAGTACATCGTCATTTCCGGGTGAGTGTTCTTTCGAGCTGCACAAAGCTGGACGCCGATGGTTTATTAGTATCACTCCTACACCACTTGGTGAGGGTAAGTCAACTACAACAATCGGCCTTGCCCAGGCTTTAGGTGCACACCTCAACCGCCCTGCTTTTGCTTGCGTCCGTCAGCCTAGTCAAGGGCCTACATTTGGTATCAAGGGCGGTGCTGCCGGTGGGGGTTATAGTCAAGTTATTCCTATGGATGAAGTAAGATCAGTTGGGCCTTGACGATAGTGAACTACTGACAGGTCCCGTAGTTTAATCTACACTTAACCGGTGATATCCATGCTGTAACGGCTGCCAACAATTTGCTCGGTTCGTACTGTTCATTTTAAGTGGTAAGCACTCTCTGACGGCTACCTAGCTGCTGCTCTCGACGCACGTATGTTCCATGAGGCGACTCAGTCCGACAAGGCTCTTTACAGCCGACTTGTACCCACCAAGAATGGAATACGCACGTTTGCCCATCTTATGCTCAAACGCTTACAGAAGCTTGGTATAAACAAGACCAACCCTAACGAACTTACTCCTGAAGAGATTAACCGTTTCGCTCGTCTCGACATTGACCCAGCGACGATAACCTGGAACCGAGTTCTCGATACCAACGATCGTTTCCTGCGTAAAGTTACCATTGGCCGGAACCCAACCGAACAGGGCCGTGAACGGGAGGCTGGTTTCGACATCGCCGTCGCAAGTGAATGCATGGCAGTACTGGCTCTGACAACAGATTTAAACGATATGCGAGAGAGGCTCGGTGCAATGGTCGTTGCAACGAGCAAACGAGGCGAGGCTATCACAGCCGATGACATTGGTGTTGGAGGTGCCCTTGCAGTGTTGATGAAAGACACCGTCAAGCCTAACTTGATGCAGACGCTTGAAGGCACCCCTGTCTTCGTTCATGCCGGTCCTTTCGCTAACATCGCACATGGCAACTCGTCTATCCTTGCTGATCGTGTCGCTCTTAAACTCGCGGGAACGGAATCGGGTGACTCCTCTGACCGTGTCGGTTATGTCCTGACTGAGGGTGGATTTGGTGCCGACATGGGTATGGAGAAGTTCTGCAACATCAAGTGCCGTGTCTCCGGTCTCAAGCCCGATGCCACCGTAATCGTCGCGACGACTCGGGCACTGAAAATGCACGGCGGAGGGCCTGAGGTGACCCCTGGCAAACCTCTCGCTGATACCTATACCAAGGAGGATCTTGTCACCCTCAAGAAAGGATGTCAGAACCTAGCTCGTCACATTGAGAATGCTCGCAAATTCGGTCTCAAGGTTATTGTTGCCATCAATCGCTTCTCGTATGTACTTATCCATCTTTTATTTCTTGCGAATACTTAGTATGTTTGCTTGTAGCTCCGACACCGATGCCGAACTCCAACTTATCCGTCAAGAAGCACTTGCTGCCAGCGCAGATGCAGCCGTAGTCAGCAACCATTGGGCTCAGGGTGGCGCTGGCGCTCATGCCCTCGCTGAAGCAGTCGTTGTGGCTTGCGAGGGAGAGTCCGATTTCAAGTTCCTTTACGACCTCGATCTCCCCATCGACACGAAAATTGAAATTATCTGCAAAGAGATCTATCGTGCGGACGGCATTGAACTGAGCGAGTTGGCTCGCAAGCAATTGGACACTTATACCCGTCAAGGCTATAGCAACCTCCCCAGTACGTAACCTTGAGTCCTATCACCTGACTTGCATCTTACCGGAACATGCCCTGGCAGTCTGCATGGCCAAGACGCAATACTCGTTCTCCCACAATCCCGCATTGAAAAATGCTCCGACTGGTTTTACCGTTCCCATTCGTGAAATCCGCCTATCTGCTGGCGCCGGCTTCCTGTACCCCATCCTTGGCGACATGCAGACGATGCCAGGTCTGGCTACACGCCCAGGTGAGCGATAAGGCCCAAAGCGCTCTCACGTCCTTTATCTCATGAGAGCACCTCCAGGGTTCTGGGAAGTGGGTCTGGACCCGGAAACTGGACGGGTCGTTGGCCTTTTCTAGACGTCGACTTTTGGCAAGCGTCTCAACGGACGTGGAAGACAAGGCTTTCGCAATGTGAGCCCTGACAGCTTCCCCAGATGTTCCACCTGCTGTCAGAATGGAAGTACCGTTTCAACACGGAGTGGCTCGCGCTTCAACATGTGCATAATTACCACCCGAGGATGATGTAGGTTAGCGATAAGTTAGAAGGGGGCCAGAGATGTTGCGATGATTTGTTGTTCCGTCGCACGACTCTATTGTGCGCATATCTATATACATCACGCGTGTCCATACGACAGCAACATTGACTGGATATTGAGTAACAAGATTTGCGCCTATTCCATGGTCTTCAATTGTCTCCCTCCAGGCAGTCTTGCAGGAACACTTGGAGAATTAGAAGTATATGGTGCTGGTGCTGGTGCTGGCGGGGAGTAGGTGCTCCTTGCCAATGATCCGCTCTGTTGATCGTAAATGACGCTGTTGTAAGCTGCATCCACGTCCCTGCAGTAGGTGTTGCCCTCGGTATCGGTGTAAGTGAACGTGTTATTGCTCATTCCGCTCCCTTCATTACCTGCGGCGGCTATCGTGAAATTTCCGGCTGCGCATTTCGTCAGTGAGACATTGGACAATTGGGAGGCCGGTGATGGGCACACCTGTCTGCTGGCGTTCCGCAATCGTCGAGCCCAGAATAAATGGGGCAGGGGTGACCTGACGGTTGTAAGAGTGGTCAAACGTGGTGTAGACTGCCACATTGAAATCAGTGCATTCGCGCCAATCGCCAGAAAAGGTAAGCCCGTACATGTGCTGGAAGTATTGGTGGTGCCCAGATATGAAATATTGATGTACAGCGGATATTCAAAGTTGTCCACTGTAGCTGGGACGCCATTATGAAGGGACAAAACGGATCCAGAGGAGACTTGTGCGACATTCTAGATGAAACACGGCCTCAATGGTTCCCGAGAGAGAACATGCGTCCAGTCACTTACCTGGATGTAAGTGTTGTTGAGGTAGTATTGCGTGTTGGTATAATCGAGGTTCTGTTGGAGCTGCACATGGTTTTCCTGCCCACTTCCGCTGATAACGACAGCCTCGATGAGCAGGGAACGTTGAGCCTTGACGGTGATATTGACGTCCGTTCCACCGATGCTGGCCGAGGTTTCCGTCACCGCATACGGCTGGACATCGTAACACGTAATCCAACCAGTGGTTGGTTTTCCAGAAGGATCTGTGATGACCTGGAGCAACCCCGAAACATACCAATTTTGGTTCAACGTATGATTCGCCTCCGCGGAAACCACATCAAGAGTGATATTGTGAGGAAGGCCATCAGCAAAGATGGGTGCAAACGGTGTCAAGTCTAGGATGTACGTCGGGAGGTCGAGAGCGCCGTATGAAGTAATGGGCCTAGGTGATATGCTGAATGAGTGTCTAGGATTTCCTACATGTGAACCCTCACCTCCAGACAGCGGGATTGATTCCGCCGGTGAAGATGACTGCGTAAGGGAATGCAACGCCAGCAACCTGACCGTCGACCAGTAAGCGGACCTCACGAAATGGTCCGCCTCCGTATGTTGTATCAGGGGGGAGATCATCAAGATACTCGTCAGGGACGTTGAAGTACTGCACATCCATCAACTCACCACTCGGGAGACACACGACGGGAAAGGTGGCTTACCCAGAATTCTTCGTCACCGTTACCCGATGCATAGAGTTCGGCGTAGATCTCCACAGTATTCCGAGGTAGAGTGACGTTCAACTGATGTGGGGATCAACATCTTGATACTCCAATATAGAAAACCTGGCTCACAGAGAATGCAGGTGGAACAGAAGCGTCGTCGGCTGTGTTGCTTAACATGGTAGAGATTGGGACGATGAGGTTTGATTGTCCTGCCGAGGGATGGTCTTGTGAGGCTGCATAGAAAGTTGCATAAAGTGTTGCTGTTGGCAGATAGCTGTCAAGGGACTGACTGATTTTTGGTGAGCATCAAGATACACACTAGCATACTCTCCGTTCAGCCCGATTTCTACTATATTGTCCAATTCTAGGATGAATGTACCCGGTTCAGCGAAGAGCGGAATGTAGCGAGTGACGTCCTTGGTGTACGTCCAGACAATCCCGTCGTGTGTAGGCTCTGGAGTCGAAGTCCGCCAGACTGAAACGGTGTTTAATGACATTCAATGAGCACAGATGCTCATACGCACTTTCGGTGTTCTGGAAACTGAAAACACCGAGACGGTCGTACTGAGTTCCGTTGGAGGTCGCGGTGAAATTCAGGGTCACTGCTGCCCATGAACCGGGCTCGCCACAGTTGGTGGGTGGACTGGTCCATTGTTAGTCTACAAAATCGGACAGAATGCCTGATAACTCGCGTATATTGGACGACCTCAGGGCTAATATGAGTGGAGATGATGATTGACTCGTGAGCCCTCGAAAACGCTGGGAATGGCTACTTACACTCCGTAAGAGTTTCCAAAGGTGCGCCTGTGTTGGGGTTATGTTACATCAACCGTGGATAATTCTCCACTGTTGATGCTCACTCGAAAATCATGATTGTGCATGTCTGGACATCCGAACTGGGCACGGGTGGAGGTTCAGCGACTTGGAAGTCGACCAAAACGTGAGCATTAGCACAAGCAGCTGATGTCGCGCCAAGCAGAAGAGCAAACGCCTCGAACGCGAACACCATCACCGTGGTGAGATGACAGGTAGTAGGAGACCCGTGCGAGTATTTATACATATTTTTGATAGGGCTCGGTTCACGACGTTTGGTAGTAGAAAGGTAATAAATATGCATGGGTACTATCAAAGTAAATTATTGTTGCTCGAGGAAAAAAGAAATCAGAACTCATGATCGAGTTCCTCCTCCCGAGATGCCACCACCGCATGCCCGTTTCCCTCCCCCACCTGACTGTGTCCTTGCTTGTGTCCTCCATAAGCACCCCCAGTTGCATCCTCTGGAAGCTCCAGTTCCGCAGTAGATTCGGGGCGGTGTGAATATGTCGAATCGACGTCTGTCGCGTCTCCCACCGCTGATCGGTTCTTTGACTTTTTCTTTTTCTTCTTCTGTCCCGAAGCAGTATATGCGTCTTCTGTCCGCGCCCACCTGTCTTTCTTCTTCTTTTTCTTGGTGGTGGTTTCTCCCCCAGGGAGGGATTCGTTGAGATTGGGCAGGTAGCGCCAGCGTCCATCCGACCCCGGTGCTTGTAAGCTGCCCTCACGCTCAGCGCTGTAGTATGATTCATCATCAGGCCGCCACAGCCCATGACGGTTGCTTGGCGGGTTATCGGCAGAATCGTGCGTGGGGGTCCGCGAGGGTCCGACTTGGCCATCTTCCAAGGGCTGTTGATCGTAGCCAGTGTCGAGGTTCCGATCGTTGTACTTGCCCGCCCACTGTGAACGTCGTCCATGGCGCTTAATGGTGGAGTCGCTGACAAGGCCGTAGCGCACGGCCCACTTGGGAGTCCTTTGGTGTGTCTTGTTGTTTCGGATGTTCTGTTGCCGAGAACAGGTGAGGAACGCGGGCGAGGTGTCGATCGCTGTGTGTGCATACCTGTATGTAGAAGTTGTGTGCGTGACCTGAGAGAACAAGATGGATACGCGGAAGGATATGGGGACGGCGAGAACGGACCAGGGATATAACCGGCGATTGTCAGGAGCAGGTTGAGCCAAAAATCCTTTCCGATGCCGAATCTGGCTGCGACGGCTGCGGTGGTGGTGGTGGTTGTGAGTTGAGCTGGGTGGGCTGGTGAGAGAGGACGTACCGAGCGGGGGGAAGAGGGTCCCCATGATGAAGAGGAGGACGGCATACCAGTGGTAGCGGCGTGTCTTTGGCAACTTTGGAGTCGTCGTCGTTGAAGGCATCCCGTGCACAACCGCCGCGACCCGCATCGCCCACAAAGTCTCATTATAGATCACATGACTTGGAATGAGGTAAACGGCCGCTTCTGCTCATCGTCCCGTACGACGTGCAGGCGAGCTTGGCCATCATGGAACACGACGAGCACGGACCCGTGCTCGACTTTTCAGACGTCGTCCACGACGACCCCCTCGGCTCAGAAGATGAACTCATTCACGACGACGACGCCATCGCCGTGTCCGATACCTCACATGTCCCCGCCTTCCCGTCTTCCCCACACCGCTCCCGCTCACCTCCTGTAGACCTGCCCCTTCCACTCGGTCCATCTACTGTCTCAGAAAACTTCTCAGTCGAGTTGCTGGAACGCGAGATTGTCTCGCTCTTGCATCAGAACGCTTCAGCCGCGTCTGCTGCCTTGCTAACTGCTGCCGCCCAACAACGACAGGAGCACGTCCTCGCAGGGAGTGACATCCGAGCGCAATGCAACGGGAATGCGCGACCCCCTCCCCCCAATATTGGCCATAACGTCGACGAGTCACCCATCACCGAACTCGGTATCAATTTCAGCGGAATTGCAGCAATGTTACAAGCAGCGCATGCACAAGCAGCGTCTAATGGGCGCCATATAGAACTTTCGGAAGGAAACCGTATCAGCGTGGAGGGTGCACAACCCACGACACGTACCACCCCCGCATTTCATTCGCTCACCGCAGGCGATATCGACAACTATGCTGCCGATGGCACCCGAGAGAGGAGAAACGAAGACTTGGATCTGTCATATCTTGGAGGCACCTCGGGCGACCATGCCAAAATCGAGGTCGACAAACATAGGGAAAGCGATCGGCGTTCACTCGCTCATTGTTCCCGCACAAAAGGTTCTTTGTCAGATCCTCATTCCGGTGTCCCAGGCGAATTCAACGATATTAGTGACATCCTCAACCACCTCTCCTCTCATTTTGAAGCCGATGCCGACTCGGACCGCCAACATCTGCCTTCGTCTGCTGAAACGACCTCCCCCGTTTCTCGCTCACGTAGCGATCATTCTCCTCCTCATTCTCCTACACGTCGCACCAAGTCGCCATCCAGTCCAGCTCGCCCTGTCGTGCAGCCCGTCGCATCCACGTCGTCGCCACCGCGTAAAGCTGCCACGGAATCCAAGAAACTAAAGAGAAAAGACAAGGACGCGGACGCGGACAGCGAGAAAGACAGGGACAAGGATAGACTCAGCGCACATACGTGCCAAGATCCCCAATGTCGCAAGTCTTTCACCCGACGAAGTGACCTTGCCCGACATATGCGGATACACACAGGTGAACGGCCGTTTGTGTGCGGCCATGCAGGATGCGGAAAGACATTTATTCAGGTGTGTTCTTCCTATCGAACAGTCGTTGCGCCTCGTCCAATGTCACACTCAGAGATCTGCTCTTCATGTCCATCAAAGAGTACACACTGGCGAAAAGCCGCACTCTTGCGAGTATCCGGGCTGTGGCAAGACGTTTGGCGACTCTAGCAGCCTCGCAAGACATCGCCGCACGCATACAGGGAAGCGCCCGTATAAATGCGAAGATCCAGCATGTGAAAAGACGTTTACACGCCGAACGACGCTCACGCAACACATGCGAACACACGATCCGGCATGGGAGCCAGATCCCGCAATGTATGTATTCATGTGCAACACGGGGCAGCATGTTCATTCACCGAGTTAGGAAGTACAACTTCAAGGCCAAGAAACAGAAAGTTACTGATGAAACGGTCGATCTCACGCTGGAAGAGTCGGTGCGAACGATCTCGGCGCTCTTTTCGCAGACGGCCAATCATGGCCCGCCCCGCTCGGCGGAGTGCATCGGACCGGATGAGCCGCTCGAGAGCCGAGTTGCAAGTATCAGTGCGGAGATTGCTGCTGCCATTGCACAAGCATCTTCGCGAGCGTTAGATGATGGAGAGGACGAGGAGGACGAGGATGAGATCGAGGAAGAAGACGGGGAGGGATGGGGTGCCGGTTCAGGGAACGAGATGAGCATGGGTGAGAGCATCGTGCCAAATACGAGCGGGATCAGGGGCGGAGGGAGTGCTAAGGGGTACGTGGAAGAAGACGACGAGGACAGTGACACGTTTCCTATTCCGCTACGGACACGTAAGGGGAAGGACCCGGCTGCAGTCGTCGGTATGAAGAGGAAGCGATGAGCGAGAGTATGTTTCATATGTGACGTTTTAGCGTACTTTGCTAATGTACGGTTGGCCTATAATCAGCTGCAGCCTCGACTGCGACATGTTCCGGACCGTGAGACAGGACTCGCCTCGACCGTTTTCATCCGCACCAATATAAGCTGCAACGTCCCCTGCCAATCTTCCTTGCACAATGTCCAGCACCACCGACGAGGCCCCAAGCACCGACCTCATCACCTTGACTCGGTATGTCACCCCTCCTATAACCGACCCCATCTCATCCTCCCCGAGGCACGTCCTCCACGACCAACTGCGTCTAGGCCCGACTGCGACCGGTGATCTCACGCTACTCCTCACCGCCATCCAGGTGACGTCCAAGTTCATCGCCACCAACGTCCGCCGAGCCCGTCTCATCAATCTGTACGTACATCGTGATATTCATCCCCTAGGTCGTCGCGTTCTCATCCCATCCGTCCTAGCGTTGGACTCGCGGGCGAAACCAATGTTCAGGGCGAAGAACAGAAGAAATTGGATATCTTGTCCAATGACATCATGGTCAATGCCCTCCGGGCTTCCGGCAAGACGGCTGTCCTTGTTTCCGAAGAACTCGAAGATGCGATCATTATTGAACAACGTAACAGAGGCAAGTACTGTGTCGTATTCGATCCCCTCGACGGTAGCAGCAACATCGATGCTGGTGTAAACATTGGGACCATCTTTGGGATCTACGCTTTGGTAGGTGCTGTCCCGTGCTCCCTGAATCAACGAGCCAATCTATCGCAGCGACCGGGCTCGTCGGGTTCGATCGAAGATGTACTTAGGCCTGGCAGCGAAATGGTTGCTGCTGGGTATACCATGTAAGGCGCCCTCGTGATACCAAAGACGGATGGCTAAAGTAACGATAGGTATGGTTCTTCTGCCAACCTCGTCCTGTCCACGGGGTCGGGTGTCAACGGATACACCCTGGATGCAGCACTGGGCGAGTTTATCCTGACCCACCCAGACGTACGTTCTTGGTTATCACCCATATTTCTAGCTTGACTATGAGGCGCAGATCAAAATACCGCCACGAGGCAAGATTTACTCGTTCAATGAGGGCAACTCGATGTACTTCCATCCCCCGGTCAACGCCTATCTGAACTCGATCAAGTACCCAAAAACCGGATCTCCGTACTCCGCCCGGTACATCGGCTCCATGGTCGCGGACGTGCACCGAACACTGCTTTATGGGGGCATTTTTGGTTATCCGGACGATAAGAAAAGCAAGTCTGGCAAACTTCGCATGTTGTATGAGGCGTTCCCGATGGCGTTCCTAACGGAACAGGTGAGTCACGGGGAGCCTTGACGCCGATGTTCTGAACGACCGTGTGATCAGGCAGGGGGTCTTGCGACCACTGGGACGAAGCGTATTCTCGACCTCGTTCCCAAGAGCATTCACGAACGATGCTCGGTGTTCCTCGGCAGCCGTGATGATGTTCGGGATCTGATGAAGTTCTACGAGGCCGATGCCAAACCACAAATTTAGTTTGTGTGAGACTGTAAATTGGTAGTACAAAGCAAGTTGCCCGAATGCAGATCAGATATGTCAGCACTAGACTGATAAGCTACTTATATAATGTTATGTGATGATACAAGCGCCGAGATCCGACACCGGGTCGCTCTGTATGAAGACAGTAAATTCACAAGTAACCCATAGAAGACACTCGTAGCAAGCGGTGACTGAAAGAAAAGGCATGAATGCTGTGAAGGATGTGGGGGCGAGTATGGCAGAAACATACCTGAACCTAGTTATTTTGTAGATGCTTGTTGGTGCTGAGCAGCACCAGCACCTGTGACGCCGACCACAAGGCCCTTTAGCCAACCGTTCTCACGACGGAGGCCCTCGCACTCTCGTTCCAGCTCGACGACACGGTCCTCGAGCTCTTTCGCACGGCGCTCAAGGGCAGCCTCACGTTCCTTTTTTTTGAGACGGAAGCGAGCGCTGGCCGCGGTATTCCGACGGCGTTTGTCTTCGGTTGCAGACAGCGTGATGGAGTTAGGATCAAACTGAGTTGGCTCTTCGGGGGACTGGGGGGGAGAGGTGTAGTTATCGGTGGAGGACGATGGTTTCTGTGTGCGAGTGCGCTTCGACGGAGGTACGACGGATGGGGATGATGCGGTAGAAGTGGATGGTGGAGAGGCGTGGAGGGCGAGCAGGTGGGCAAGGGAGGGGACCTGCTGGATGGGTGCGGGTGGAGCTGTGGGGATCAGGAGGGGGTCGATGCCGAAGCCGGCGAGGAGGGCACTGATGTCCAAGGGGACATTGTCGGAGGGTGAGACGACGGCGTTTTCGTGGCTGTCCTGGTTAGGAGGGTCAGCGTGGTCGTTGTCGGGAGATTTGCGCTTCGAGGAAGTCAAAGGCTCGTCAGAGTCGAATGCGAGGTTTGTCCAGAGGTCGAGGTGAGCGGAGAAGTCGGGTGCGGCGACGTCGTGAGTGTCGAGGTGGACGGGCTGGACGACGTTGAGACCGTGAAGATTGAAGGGCGCCATATCGAAGCGGAGGAGGAGAAAAGCGGGGTTGATAAGAAATCTGATTCACTAAGGGTCACATGACCAACTACACTACCATCTCCGACTCGTGCGTCATCACCGCCACATCCCGTCGAACTGGGTTCATCCTCGGGTACACAAACTGGACGAAAAAATAAATAAAAAATTGAGCGTCTCCTTACACGGGCAGATCATGTTCACCTACCCCTTCATTGTACTCGTGCATCACTTCCGCAGCCAGTATCGTCTTGTCCTTCACCAGTCCCTCGTATGCCTCTATCACCGTCCCCATCTGTACCCCCACCACACACATCACCACGCACATCAGCACCCAGTTCGTGCTGCCGGTGCACATCCACAGCAGCGCGTGTGCAGGAGAGTACACCCCAAGCAACGTCCGCTCCAGCTCCCCCGGAACCCACATCTCTAACTGCTGGACCGCTTCCGCTGGTGCACCCTGCGGTGGCGACGACGTCGACGGACTCGCCCAAGACAACCCGAGCAGGAAGCCCACCACAGAAATAATCACGCGCCACAAAACGAGCAGCATATACTGCAGCAGACCCGCAATCCGACCTGCAAACGTAGACTGCAGCATCGGCGCGCCAGAATTGACCTGCAAGTCCCGCTGAGGCGACGGCACAAATGTAGTGTGTGCAGAGTTCACCGGGTCAGCTCGACTGCGCCGGTGGAGCTGGTAAGTGCGTGTCTGCGAAAAGAGATGCAACGCATTCAATGTCGACGCAATCAACAACATGCACGTCGTCGGCACTGTCTGCGCAGGAGAACCACGTGAACAAACCATTTCCCGAGCATACACGCTACTCACCCAATCGAACCAACTCTGTTGATTGCGCTCCCAGTAGAGGTCTTCCCACCCCAGGTCCGAATCCGAAGTAGCACGGACTTGCGAGACTCTGATGGAAAAGTGGAGAATGTGCATCAATGAGCCAATGAGCCACGCGCTCGTTTTGGATGCCGGCAGAGGCACATTGTGAGGAAAGAGAGAGATTTCAAACATGATTCGAGAGGGTATCTCCGAGAAACTTTTCAACACGACCATCCAGTCAGCCTTCTTGTAGTCGCACGAAAACAATAAATCTAACCGTTCAAGGAATCCCTTCCTTCGAATGATGGCTTTTCGAGGCGAAGCAGCCGCATTTGCAGTGCTCATGCGAGCCTTGCGTTTCGCGCCGAGAGGTGTGGCATAAGGTGGTGGACGTCGCGAACGCGCAGCCTCCCAATCAAACGGGGTGGAGGAGGATATGGACGGGGTGGAGGACGGAGAATCAAGGTAAGATACACGCGTTCGAGGGGTTACCGGTGTCTGCGCGCCACTAGGGAGGTGAGGCGAAGGCGGGTGAGGAGAGCCTGGTATGTTCGCCGCGTTAACCTGAGCGATGCGACGGAGACCCATGCTGGCAGAGTGCAACAAAAGAAAGAGGGCAGGTGGCATTGCGTGACTACAGGCAGGCGCGTCACACGTATCGTCACGTCACGGTAAGTAACAAGCTCTCCATCTCTCTTCCCAGCGTCGCTATTCCCCCCATGTCTCCTACCCACATCTTGAACCACACGCTGGCAAAGCAGGCTCCGAAACAGACCCCTCCCACAACCTGTGGCCATGTGTGGTATCCAAGCCATACTCTCGAAAGGATGATCATGCCTGTCCATGGTACGACCACAAATGGCGCAAACACAGCGAGCGGATGGAGACTGGAATGCGGCGGGAGGTAAAGGCTACCCAGGAGCACGGAAACAGCAAAGAAAGTGCATGCCGAGGCGTGGGTGCTAGGCATACTGGATAACTCGACAATTAGCCCTCGACCACAGCTCGATCAGAGACGTACCCATACGATCTTTTGCGACCGCGTTGCGGTCTTTGCTGTCTAATGGCATTTTTGACCAGCTTGGCCGACAGAGAACATGCAAGTGCACCTGCTGCAAAGTAGATTACGCCTGCCGAACGCGCATACAGACAGACCAACGCGGTCACGGCAGTCACGGTCTTTGACGTCTGCGTATACCGGTCAGTTTGGCAACCGTGTCGACCACCTCGCACGGACCTCGTCGAGAAATCTGAGCCATGGCGAAAGCGGGGACATGAGTGTCGATCACGTGTCACTCTACGAAACACGGTCACATGATTTTATTTGGTTTGCAGTTTGAGTACAAATAAAAACTTCCCTGAAAGGAAAACTCGAACAATTGAGGATTGCTTTTATTCTCCATCTTTTTTCCTTCTTTCTTGCGCAACCTCTTTTAAAGAATTTGCCTCTCTTCTTCTCCCTTCCATCTCCTCCTCCGTCTTACATAGACGACATCTGACGAACACCCGCTTTTAACATCCTTTACTTCATCACCACGTCGCGTGCACGAGTACCCTCCGCTTCCTTGTCGCCGTCGCACTCGGTCAGCGTCAGGAATTCCCCTGCAAAAATGGCGGTTCCATCATCCTCTCACCACGACCGCGAGCGTGAACGTGAGCGCGAGCGCGAGCATCGTCACCGTTCCGAGCGACACCACCATCACCGCACCATTTCCTCAACCACCCTCTTACTCGTCCTCTCCCTTGTTTTGGCAGTCCTCGCCGTCATGCTGTCTCTTCCTGCATCCCAGGGTGCCAACACAGCTCTAGGAAAGGACGATCCCGTTGCGACCGGTATTTGGGGTTATCTCAATCCCAAACGTTCGCAAGTGCTGGTAACTCGCGAGCGCGACGTTGCAATGCGTGAAGCTGAAGTCGCACGTCGCGAAGCCGAGTTGCTTGTTGGCGCGCCTGGTGGCGTACTTCCTAGCCAGTCTCCGATCTCGTGTCCCGCCTGCCCCACCCCGACCTTTATCGACATTCCTCCTGCACATACTATCATCAAGGAGGTCGTTAAAGAGCAAGAACTTGCTCCCCCGGGGTGGTGGAAGGAAGCAAGTGCTCGCGCCGAAGATATCCTGGACCGCGAGCTCAGAGTGGCTGAGCGCGAGCGCGAGATTACCCGCCGAGAGGAGAGCGTCAACAAGAGAGAACACGACGCTTCTAGGCGTGAAGCTTGGATAATGGAGCAACTTGTGTGAGTCTGGGTATCTCACAAGGTTGTGCACGTCATTCATACCCTCACCATAGTTTGATCAATAGTGACAATGCCGCAGTCGAGGAAGAAGTTTACTATGAGCAACCGGGGCCAAAGCGAAAAGTCAAGGTACCACCGCTCGTTCCGCGCCGCCCCGAGCTTTGAGATGAAGGGGGGTTATTTGTTCTGTTCCTTGTGAGCAGAACAACGGAAATACCCATCCATTCAATACTGTACAGAGTTCGTCTCCCCTCCTTCATCCGGGCTTGGGGGACAACGGTCTTCATTCTCTGTCCCCCTTGTCTTTCGAGGTGGGGGGAGATCAGTTGGTGGTGGCGTGCCATTTATAATGAATTGATGCGATCGAGAGTCGACCATGTGATTGCCCAAGGCAATATCTGTCTTGCCCTATTTCTTTATTTTTGGTCTTGGGTTGGCACGCTGCCAACTGGTCCCCCTTCACACGATGCAGGACGTTTTGCTAATCTTGTTTTTCTCTTATTCAATAGGAACTTCCTCCCATCATTGTCGCTGAAACAGAAACTAAAACTATTATCCAATATGAAACACTCCCTCCGCTAACTGTCACTGTTCCACCACCAGCCAATACACGTCGTGCAGCATTTCCTGTTCCCGAGGTCGTCTCGTCTTCTTTCTCGACTGCTATTCCTCGTACCACCGCGATTACGTTTGAAGAGGAAATCGTCAAGGAGCCTCTGAAGGTGGAAGAGATCGAGGAATATGAAGTTGAGGAGTATGAAGAAGACGAAGCTCCTATTCCTGTGAGAAGGAATGTCAAGCCGGCAAGGAGGCCTCCTCCGCCACGAGGTGGATGGCTTTGGTAGAATGATAGTTTTGTTATTGGATGTCTACTTTTTCTTGTTCCCCAAGACGTGTTTCTTCACTACGAGCATTTTGCTTCATCTTTATTGTTTTCCTTTTCTTTTTTCCCTGCTGCCAGTGCTTTAGCCTCTGACTATCCCTGTAAATTTTATGCTACGACGCGCGATACGACTCATCTAACGGACACCTTCATCCTTGGGTTATGAATATCTGTCCCAGTTTGATCCCTAAGTAGATGTAACTGCAGTGTTGTCTGGTCCACGAACCGGTGTTTGTTATATCCTTTTGTCACGCTTGCAAGTCGCATGTCACTGTGCTAGCTGACACTACCAGCATCCCTTGACAATCGTGAATCGTATGGCACGTTGCTAATTTGTACGTGGTCAGGGACTATCCGATGCCTTTCGTCAGATGCAAGGTATGTTGTGCCACACCATTCGTTACGCTCATGTATCCAGACTGTGCCACCAGTTCTACACCGAGAATGGTGAACCGTTGAGGGGAGGTTGTCACAGAAAGGGCGCAGGCTGCGCCTTCGTTCATCCCGAAGAGTCCAACTGGGCTAATGCTCCACCTCCTTCGTTCAGACCAAGGGACGAGAGCGGGGATTCGGTGCGTGTCTCTTCCGGTCAAACCCATCGGAATATTTAGATGTGTCCAGGGGAGCTTCAAGTCTTGGGGTGAACGAGGCAAGCGCGGTGCTGCTGTTCCCTCGCCATGGGAAACTGGCGGAAACGCTGGCAGCAGCGCTGCTACTACAGGGAGCGGATGGGATACCGGTGGCGGATGGGACACAGGTGGCCCTCCATCGATACCGAATCAAGCCCCGGAATCCACACAACCAAAGAACCTATCTACCACCAGATCTTGGGACGCCTCTCCACCCGCGAACAATCGGAATCAAGCTGATTCCATTTCCGCCCGAAATAAAAATACAAAAAGCAATGAGAATCGGCGGGGACCAGGCGCAGATAAGACCAGTGGGTGGGGAAGCACCGTAAACGATGGGTGGGAAGCCCCGAGCTGGGGGGGTGACAAGGACGCGGACAAGGCTGCAGGGTCTGGATGGGGAAGTGGTTGGAACAGCGAAAGGGGAACGTCAGGTTGGGGGGACAACAAGGACACCAACAAGAGCGCAGGGCCCACATCGGAAGGCGCATGGAATGGCGGGTGGGGAGGGGGTTGGGGCAACAATGACAGCAAAAACAAAAACAGCGCAGCCGGCTCCTGGGAAGTCCCTGGTCCAATAGTCGTGGACAAGGGGATCAACCGGGACAAAGGGAAGGGTAAAGCTGTCCTTCCTCCGCCACGCATACGCATTCCCGACAACGAGAAGAAGAAACCCCAAATCTCAGGGACGAACAATGAACCCCTGGGCCTCAACAAGTGGGGAGAATCTCGTAGCTCTAATCCCACTTTCACACCGACCCCTGTGACCGCATCGACTCCTGTTGCAACGTCGACGCCCACCGACTCAGTCCGTGTCAAACGCAAGCGTGACACCGCTTTTGACGATAAATTAGATGTCTTTAAGGATTATGTCAAGTGCGTCTCTCGTTTTCCTCGCAAATGTTTCCTCTTACCCACTGTGTTGACAAGGACCTGGGAACGTGCAGTCAGGGCACGACTCTTGCTCGCTGAAGCTGAGGCTAAACGTGACAGTTGGTTCCGCACGCAAAAATCTGCCTGTTATGCACGCATAGGTGAGGCAGGTCGGAAGAGACTCGACGGCCAACGTGCCGAATGCGATAAAGAGGTCAACTCACAAAAGGAAAAGCTGTCTGGTGCCATCACAACACTCGTTAAATACCATGATACGATTACATCCAACTTCGATTTGGCTCGACCTTATAGCATTGAAGAAGAAACGGAAAAGTTTGTCTCAGAATCAAAGGCTTTCGTCGACGAAGCACGCGCCCTTCTCGTCGCGCGCGTCCTCAGGGGCAAAGATGACGCACAATCCAGCGACATCCAGAACCCCCCCGCAGGAACCGACGCCACTCTCATTGACTCCTTGCGAACTCAAATTCGAGATCTGGAGGAACGTTTTGAACAAGCGCAGACGGAGCTAACCCTCCGCCATCAACGTGACATTCGCTCCGAAATTGATGAACTCTTGGCCGCAAAGATCCTAGCTTTGCGTGTGGCACGGCAGCACGAAATCGATCGTGTTGGTTCACAACCGCGCCCTGAGATTATTATCCCGCCCAGTGCTCTCAAGAATATGGAGGGGACAGCCCAACAGGTCAGTGAAATGGAGGCAAAAGTGCCTCATACCGTTGAGGACATTCGTGTTCTACTCTTCCGAGTGGATGCGGTGACTAAGCGGGTCGGCGAGCTGGAGCAAGAAGTCTCTATGAACAAGGAGACATACCGACAGGTAACTAGTGGTCTTACTTGTTGGTCAGACAAGAATAAGTCACCTCCCTAGCAGGTACAAGACATGACCGCGGAGAAGGAGGAAAGTGAGCGGAAGACAGACAAGAAACTGCAAAATATCCGGGAACAATTTGGACAGGTAGTCACATGTCAACCTCCAGGTCCAGCTACACAGACGACTACGTTGCCTGTCGCCTACGAGTTGCCAGACAACATGATGGAGCGTCTCCGGCCTTCATTCGAAGCAGTCTTGGACAAGTTTTATGAACAGGAAGTTCGACCGACCATTGAGTCCTTGCAGCAGGTTGTTACAGAGGCATCTAACCGCCATCAGGAAGAAGCCATCAAAGTGCTATGGGGCAAGATACAACCTGCGATGAACATGGTCGCAGGGGTTTCACAATGGCTAGACTCGCAGGAACTCGAGCTCACTGCTCCAGTTGTGGGAGATGACAATGTATAGTAACTATTTAGCATAAACTTCCATTCGTAGTACTTACTCGTAACCTCCATTTGTACCATGTCGCGCCAAGAACGAGTAACTAAGCGTAGTTTGCCTTCAGTTTGTCACCCCACATTGATCATCTCCCGGTGATGGCGAAAGAACGGCGGTGTAACGTATGCCTCTTATTACGACAACCGATGCATGAGACTGAGCACCATTCGTTCACTAGCTATTCGACGATAATGGGAGGCCAAGGCGTATGAAGGATGGGACGAAGGGATGTTATAAGGATGCCAGTGCTTGCCGCTTCGCACATCCACACGAGCGAGATTGGGAAACCGCACAACCTTCTCTTCCTCCCAGACATGACGCTGTGAGCGACTTTGACTGGGACTTTTTTTACATCCTCGCACAGCCTAATCCCCGCGACTGGGAGAAGGAAAAGCGGGACAAAGACAAAGACAAAGACAAAGACAGGGACAGAGATAGAGACAAAACCAGAGACAGAGACAGAGATAAAGACAGGGAAAGGGAACGGGAACGGGAACGGGACAGGAAACCGAGTTCGTCGTTCCATTTCGAGTCTCCCCCGCATCGAAAGGACAGCACGACCACTCGTGCCACCCCCGGCCCACCTTCTCGCAGGTCGACTGTTGAAACCAGCGTGGACGGTGGTGGTAATTCTAAGAGAGGGAGGTCTCCTGCCCTCTCGGTATCTTCTGACCAGCTTGAATTGCTACGAAAAGACCACAAGTATCGCACCAAGGATCTCCCACCCTTACGCCAAGACCACGCTCCCTCGTCATCGCACCGCACACGCTCCCGTTCTAGGGACAAAGGAAGAGAGCGGGACCGAGCTGACTTGCCCAGCCATACGCCACTTGTCGCAAGTCATACCCCAGACACTCATAACACAATCTGTTCCACTGCTCAACACTTGCCCCCAGAGCCTCCTCATCCACCACCTATGCAGCCCACCCCACCACCACCTCGGCTCCCCCAGGTGCCCAACGTGCCCTCCTTTGCTTCCACCCAGCACCCATCTGGCTCTGTAGAAACTGCACCCAGAGGGCTAAAAGAATTGTCCATGGATGAACAGAGGTCAGCATGGCACGAACGAATCGAGTATGCTCATATCATACACCCTGTCCGCTGACTCACATGCTCCGGTTCAGCCTCATGTTCACCTCCATCACATCGCGTCGTGGCTACACCAAACTCGAGTCTGACCTGACTCAACTCCGCCTGTGGTCTGATTCATCCCTCGTGAATAGTCTGCCCGAGGCCGATCGTGCAAAAATTAATACACAGAAGATGGCGCTCCAGCTCCAAGTGGAGGCCAAGCGCAAGGAGATCAGTGAAATCATCCAAAAACTTATCGGAAGCGAGTTTTGGCCAGTCCTAAGAGTTCCGCAGATATCTGAGATGGAAAAAAAGCTTGCAGAGACGAAGAAGTACATTTTGGAGGTGAGAGGTATGTTGGATGATGTGAACAATAGCTGTGCGGCACTCTTCAAGACGAGTGGATCCGGTTGGATACAAGACTCGGAACGGCCTTCCAAACGAAGAAAGCTCGACGAGAAAGCGGGTACCCCTGGGCAATCCACAAGTGCAGAAGTAGAAGGGGTGACCGAGGATACGGCGAGGGAGTTGGAAGCATTTCGGGATAAACTTACCGAGCTGGATCGTCATCTCGTCGATCTTGAGGGTGACATTACCCAACGCGACAAAATCATCTCAGATGAGATTGAGCTCCACATAGATGCCCGGTTGGAAGCAGAAGATGCACTTTACCCACCCGTCAGGGAACCAACAGGGGTGTCCCAAATCGAGATCGAGGCCCTTGTCGATACCAAGAACAAGGAACTTATCCGTGCTGTTTCAGTAACGGGCGAAGAAATTGGAATACTGGCAGTGGAAGTCGCAGAGTTGATCACGAAGGTGAATGTTCTGGAGGCCAGGTGTAAGGCGTTGGAAGCAGAAAATCACGAATTCAAGACGAAACTTGCCCAGGTTTGGCTTAACGCCTTTGACCTTGGAGATCTGCGAGGTAATCTGATGTCGTTTTTGTAGGATAGTCTTAACCATGCAAAATCCCAAGAAGCCTCGGTACGTCGTGATAAGGAAATCGAAGCCATAGCAGCGGCACTACAAGCTTATATTACACAAGCACCTGCTGGCCAAACAGCAGGTGATCTTCCCTCTGCGGAGTACATCATTCAGTCGCTCGACAGTCAACTGGATGGTCTCTTCAGGGAGAAGTTTTGCAACACGCTGGTCAACATTCAGCAGGATGTCTTTGACAAGGTCGAAGAGGGCCATAACCGTACACTTGACACCATCTCGCCAAAAATCATGCTACTACTCAAGATGGTAAACCTCATCACAGCCCGGCTCGGGAAGCCTGACGTGGAAACTGTGAATAATGGGTAAGCAATGGCATCGAGCATCACCTATCTTGGTCATTCTGTTTGCTTCATTCGTGTATATCAATAATGTTACTTAGCATCATCAATTTAGCTTGAACGTATACAGGGCAACATGTGTTCAGGGAGTAGTCACATATTTGCAGTGAGGCGTGAGGGGTACACCGCGGTCTCTTATTCAATCAAACTCGGAGTCGTCTTGCCTAAATGCTGCTGAGTAGGCAATGATTGTCCCATACACCAATCTGAGGGAGGGCATTGTCAACCGTCGAGGTATTGCAAACGGATGGTAGTACGCACCCGCCACCAATTATCGACATGACACAAGCCCCTGGTTTTATCACTTCCGAGTGAGTCAGGACGATGGGGAGTGCGAATCCAGAAACCACGATTATGGAAGTAATGAACCGTCCGAGATCAACAGGGCCTGCATTAGCCTCGTATGACGAGAACTCGTCCCCTCCGCAGTGTGCGAATAGTGCATTAGGAAGAGGCGCTAGCACGAACGTGAGTGCTGTGGGGTGTGGTGTTATGGATCATGAACCTCCCGATAATCGACTTGCCGGACTCACCGACCAAGAGAGGGAGCCAGTTCGTCCAAAGGGCGCATGAAAGGATAATAAGCAAGAATCCGACAGCGAGGACAAAGGACAAGAGAATGACGGCTTCGTTGGTACCATCAGGCCAACAAAAAACAAAGCAAAGAGATGAAACTCACTTTTCAGTCCTGCCGCCATGCTGCTAGCGGGTGTGTGCAAAAGTCTGTTGCTCCGGAGTCATTGCTGCGCCTTGTACTATATTAGGTAATCCAACACCACGGATACAAGTAAATGTCATGTAAGTATCATCTGACTCTTCGTGACCCTCTAGGCCCCAAAATATTTGTTGGGCGATCCACCAATGCTCCCATTGTCGTCGTCGGCAATCCCGATTTTGTCCCCGTCGTCTTCTTCGATGCCATGACTGGAGGCGGTAATTCTTGTGGGACAGCGAGCGTCGCTGAAGACGATGTGGACGAGGATAACGAAACCACCGGCGGCGTTGGGGCCCGCGGAGCCTCACTTTCTACAGCAGGAGAAATGGTAACAGTAAGGTCCCCATCATCCCCAGGTGTCTCTCCCCGGCCTGTCTGCTCGTCGCCGTACGGTGTATCTTGCGACTCCTCAGGCAGGGACTGTGCCACAGAGAGCGGGGTGGTGCTGGCACTCGTAGTAGCACCCCTCCAGGATCGCAGAATGAGGTCGCGACTCTTGGTTAGTTCCCAGTTATCAACGTATTCCCAGGTTCTTTTGCGGGGCGTCATCCCAGTATGAACGTCCTCCCGCGTGGCTTGATCAAGGAGTGATCGCGAGGTCTGTTGGATGCCACTCAAGCCGGCTGTGACCATTTTATGGTGCCTTTCCACCGAGTCGGCCAGATTTGCACACTATATGGGTAAATTATATTGACGGTTAGTCCAAGTATGAATCAATTAACACACCTCTGACGTCACACGAGAAGTGAATCCTTCTACGTTCCTCAGACCAGAGGCCAATCCACGCTGAACGTTCCGCAAGTCAACCTGCATGTCTGCCACCATTGCATCTGTAGTCTCGATGCGGGCCCTCTTCGCCCGATTGTGTCGATCAAGACCACCTCCAAACGACGTCTGAAAGGTTTGGCTGTGTCTTTGGAGTTCTCCAGAGTATGTTGCTGTTGCCGTGGCCATGGACAGTTGTACCGCTGAAAGACCATCCTTGAATGCGCTTTGAGCTGAACTTGCAGACTGGAGAGCTGATGAGATGCAGAATATCGAGTGGACGAAATTACCTTGATTGCTCCATCGCGCAACCTCTTGCCCTCCGCTCCTTTACGCGCAAATGATGCGCAGAATTCAGTTCCACGGCAATTAGCATGATCTACCAGTCGTTCATGTCGCTGCCCAAACTTGCCAAGTTCTTCTTCCGCCCTTGCGTTCCCTTTTACGACGGCACCAAAGGCTTCACTTAGTTCTTGATGCCGTGCAGCTACGAAATCATCAAGAAGACTAGACATGTGCTGGACCAACTCTTGTTTTGCCTTCTCAGCCTTGGTGTTCTCCGCTTCGAGCATTTGTGAGAGTAGAGCGTTCTGAGCTTGAAGATGCGAAATTTCGGCTCGAGACATTTCATCGGCGATTGCTTTAGCCTGCAGCGTAGACTCGCCTTCCACTTTCACGAACAGTAAGGCGTCATCAACGGCTGTATCGATAAGAGATCCCATTGCTGCGAGAGCGCTTTCAAGCTAAAGCGTATTTCAGTTTCCAGATGGGCCAATTCAAGATCTAACCTACAGCAGCAAAATTGCTCTGATTCATAGAGTACAAGTTGTTACACAGAGCTTGAGAGCTTCTGCGCAAGCTGTCCGACCAAGCAGCGAACGAGCTCCTAATGGTGTCCTGGGAATCCCTAACCGTGCTCTGCATAATACCCATTGCTTCAGCAGACGCATCGTCCTTGGTGTTGATTACGCGTAAGGAGTCTTGGACACGTTGCAACTGCTGATCGATCCGCTCTGAGTGAGCGGTCATGATCTCGTGTTCTTTGGCATGGTATGCTTTCGCCTCAGTTCGAAAGTTCTCTGTCGAATGACCAGCGGTTTTGATAAACTCGTCTAGCTTAACAGAAAGGGCAGCCAGTTCGTTAGTCATCGACTTTCCGTGAGAGGACACTGCCTTTATATTGGAAGTCAAAGTCTTTGCCTTGCGTTCTGGACGAAGTCGTTAGCTCTGTCGCCGTTGAAGAACAAAACGACCTCACGAATTTTATCAAACAGAGCGCTGAGATCATCGATGCTCTCAGCAGCAACCTGCTTCAATCCACAAGCGACGCCGTCGAGTTTGGTTTCATTGACTTGATAGGTCCGCCGAACGACGACCTCGTCTTCCAAAGCACTCTTTACCCACTTGAGTTGTCCTTCCTTCGCTTCAAGTTCTCCTTTTGTCTCTTTCAAGTTCTCTTTCGTCTCTTTCAACTCTCCGTCCCTTCTCAGCAATAATGCTATACTCTGTTCAAATTCTTCTCGCACACTCCTCAGCTGACTCTCCACGATCTCTACCTGTTTCTTCGCTTCCTCCATCTCGGTCTGCCTGAGTTCCTGCTCAGCGTTCAGCTGGTTCCACGTCTCTTCGGAGAAGAAAATGCCATTTTTCTCCCGAGCCGCCAGGACGTCCGCCTTCAGCCGCTCAATCTCGGCAACGTATTCCTTTAAGAGAGAGTTTCTCGTCATCCTTTGGTTAACTTCGGGCTTGTTGCGAATGGATTTGGCACGGATTGCATAATCGAGGGTTGAGAGGGTCTCCTCCATATTGGACCTTGCGGGTGAGATGGTCGCGATAATGCAAGTCTTGGTGCGCCCCCCCAATGAGTCTTGAAGAAGACGAGTGAGCTTGGACTCCCTGTATGGTACGTGGGACGAGCGATCGACAAGTGCATTGATGACGCGCCCGAGAGTTAGCAGGCTCTGGTTGATCATGCCGGCCTCTCTTGCCCTTTTATTCTCTGCACCGGAGCGACCTATGTTTTCTGACCCAGCCAGATCAACAAGATTAAGTTTTCCGACTTTTAATAGGTCATCCCCTATCGACGAAGACTCTTTAGTGTGTACGGTGATGGAGAACACGGAATGAGAACGACTAGAATGATCATTGAACTTGGTCGCTGCGATCTGGCGACGATGGCTGCCCTTGGTCAGGAGAGCGAGAGCATCAGCCGCGTCCTTGACAGGTATTTCTTCCAGACCTTGGATAAAGACACCTTTCTTGCTAACATCGTCGAAAATTTTCAGACCGCCTTGATTATCAGATGGACCTCCCTTCCCCATGGGTTGGGTTGAGCCTGCGGGAGCGGAGAGTTCGCTCGCGAGAAGGTCTCGCAACTCTTCGTTGTATAACTCGACAAACGATATTTTGACGCTATAATCTGCTGCCGATGTCTCGAGTTGATGGAAGAGACGGAACAACACTCTGGGTATCATCCCGGCTTGAGCGGAAGGATTGCCCATCGGTGTGGGTGTTAAATCACCCTGCATGGTGTATCTGATCCAAAGTGAGCGGTCAAGGAATGGATGATACCGCGATTTACGCACGTTTTCCCTGTGCCTGTCTGCCCGTATGCGAATAATGTGCAATTGTAGCCCGTGAGCACCTCGCTGAGTAAAGGATTGACGACGTCATGATAAATCATTGCTTGGTCTGCCTCTGGACCAAAGACAAGATCGAAAGGATACGTCCGGGTTGGTGGCAGTGTTACGACACCCAGACTGGATACCGGCGCAGAGGTCTCGATAGTAACTTGCTTGCTTTTGGCGCCGTGCGAGCTGACGATGATGGGCGAGTTTTCCTGTATTTCGCGATCTGAGCGTCTTCTGCATCGAATAACCACCTGGATGTGTGTCTCTCCATCTTCATTGTCGGTTGATTTGGCACTTTTGGCTGAAGCGAGAGAGGCTGCTAAATGATCGGGTTTGGTGGGTTCGTCGGTCGGAGGTGGTGCGCTGTGCGACGATGTTGTTGCTGTTCGTGTTCTGGAGCTGGGTTGAGGAATAGTTGATTTGGGGCGAGAAGATGTTGGCCGACGAGCAGCTGGCATGGCGTTGGCGATGGCGATGGTTGTGTGCAACGCGTCGAATCAAACAATAGATACGCGTCGAGATCACGTGGGGATGGAGCGTGGGCACATGCTGGTACTAGCGTCAGACCTTGTCCAACAAAACATATGGGAAAGCGCAAGAAATCCTCTAGAAAACCAGCTGCAGCGAGCGCAGCGAGGCGGAGAGAGCCACTCGGTACGTTCTCGCAGCGAGCGGTAGGTCGGGCTGATTCTATCGGTCGCAGACACCGCGTTCACTTGTCTATTCTGTCACCACGACAAGTCTGTCACCGTTAGACTCGACAGAAAAGAAGGAATCGCTCAGCTGGTTTGCAGGGTGTGCGACCAGAGATACCAGAGCAAGGTCAACCGTGAGGCTCTTCCCCCGCGTTTCGCCCCCGTTCCTCACCTCCAGTCGTTAGATCTGACCGAGCCTGTCGACATCTACTCCGAATGGATAGATGCTGCTGACGCAGCCCAAAAAGAGGAGCAAATACCTCGCCGTCTGGCAGCTTCTTCAAGCAGACCTGCACGGGCACCCTCCGTGGGCAGTGACGACGACTGAGCCGAGTGAAAGTCAATTGTACAACACTCCCCGCAATTCAAGATCTTCATTTCCTTTGCCGGTCTGGATAGAAATGATCTACAGCTTCCATAGCCTTCAGCCGTACGAGTACTATTAGATGTAGTTAGATGTAATCTCACATGTTCAGCCACCGCTTAGACGACCTGCTGTTCTTTCACCACAACACGCTTTTACTACTGGACTCGGTCTTTCTTTTGGTCCAATATACCCCCTCACTCTGACGGATCGTCCATCATGGCGTCCTCAACCAATATCAAAGTCGTCTGTCGGTATGTCTCTGACCGTGCGTTCGCATCCGTCATGCCGACGTACAATCATAGATTTCGTCCTCCCAATGCCCTCGAACTGAGAGAAGGTGGTGAAATCGTCGTGGCATTCGACGACAACCTTCAAACTGTCATGATGCGCAGTTCCCAGGCCGTCTCTGGACCAGAGAAGGATGGCTTTACCTTTGATAGGGTATTCCCAATGGGCACGAAGCAACACGAAGTATTCGATTATGGTGTCAAGGAGTAAGTCGTCCGGAGTTCCCCTTCCTCGTCATTCATTAACGCGGTCTTGCCATGTGGACAGCATCGTCAGAGGTGAGAGTTGTTGAACGGATTACCTGAGACAGAACCATCGTCCAATCTTTCAACCATTCCCGTGTCCTTCTTTTGCAAACTGCCGCTCAGATTATTGACCGATCATTCAGATGTCCTGGATGGTTATAATGGAACTGTCTTTGCTTACGGCCAAACTGGTAGTGGCAAGACTTTCACCATGATGGCAGGTGGCTCCCGCCTACCATAGTTTCATCCGCTCATCAACAACTCCCAGGGTGCGGACATAGACTCAGAGGAGCTCAAAGGCATCATTCCTCGGATTACCGAACAAATATTCCAATCAATAGTAGAATCGGACGCCCACCTAGAGTATATGGTTAAGGTCTCATACATGGAAATCTACCTAGAACGCATCCGTGACTTGCTGGCTCGTAAGCTGGCTCGTTCTATCTTACATGAAATATGATTCACTGTCTTTTCCTTACAGCTCAAAATGACAATCTACAAGTCCACGAGGAGAAGTCGCGAGGTGTATATGTGAAGAACCTTTCGGATTATTATGTCAGTAGTGCTCGTGAAGTTTACGAGATCATGCGCCAAGGGGGTGCAGCACGTGTAGTGACTTCCACGAGTAAGTTCTGTGCTTCAGTCTGGTCGTGTAGTAAATTCTGATCTTGTTTTGTCTCAGACATGAATGCTGAGAGTTCTCGTTCACATTCAATCTTCCTCATTACGATCCAACAACGAAACACTGAGACCGGCGCTCAAAAGAGCGGCAATCTCTACCTCGTTGACCTTGCCGGATCCGAGAAGGTTGGAAAGACAGGGGCGTCAGGCCAGACTCTCGAGGAAGCCAAGAAGATCAACAAATCCCTCTCTGCTCTCGGCATGGTCATCAACGCCCTTACAGACTCTAAGGTACATAGCTTAAACCTTTCGAAGGAGGTCGTGCTTGCGATGTTAAAATTGGTTGCTGTTGCAGGCAAAACATATTCCATACCGTGATTCGAAACTTACGCGGATTTTACAAGAATCCTTGGGTGGTAATTCACGCACGACGCTTATAATCAATTGTTCTCCTTCAGCGTACAATGAAGCTGAGACTTTATCGACCCTCCGATTTGGTATTCGTGCAAAGTCGATCAAGAATACTGCTCGTGTCAACCAGGAACTCTCGCCGCTGGAACTCAAAGGACTTCTTTCCAAAGCCCAACTTGCGAATACTAGACACCTAGCTTACATACAATCACTGGAAGCCGAGCTCGCTATATGGCGTTCTGGAGGATCCGTGGACCAAGGTGAATGGGCAACACCAGACAAACCCATGTCCTCCGTCGGTGTTTCCAAGAAGCCCACTTCATCACCCACACCCTCGACTGCCAGGAGTATGACCCCTGTGAACCCTATTCTAGAGGGTCTCAGGTCGGATATCGACAGTCGACCACAAACGCCTACTGTTATCGGCATGGACAAGGATGAACGAGAAGAGTTCTTGCGCAGGGAAAATGAACTTAGCGACATGTTGGCCGAGAAGGAGAGTGCCCTAACCTCTGCAGAGAAACTTGTCAAAGAGCTCCGGGAGGAGCTTGCATTCCTTAGGGAGCAAGAAGCCTCCATCTCTAAGGTAACATCTAATCTTTTGTTGAAGTCTCGTTCTATAGCGATTATTGCAGGAGAACAAGGCTATGTCTACTCAATTGAACGAACTCCGTCTGCAAGTCGAGCGCCTCGATTACGACAACAAAGAAAGTATCATCACGGTCGACATTCTTAGGGAGCAGAACCAGGATTCCAAGAACGAGTTGGATGAGCTGAAGAAGATCATCACCGATCTTCGTAGCGCGCAAAAAGATGCCTCCGCGGAGGACAAAGAGAAGCGTAAGCAAGAGAAAATGGCACTTATGATGGCCAAGTTCGATGCGGTAGGTTTCCTGTGAGTATCAAATCTTTTAGAACGCTGACTCTCCACGTAGCAAGGAGCGTTCTCTGAAAAGGACGAACAGTTTCGCCAACTGCTTGCCAAACTTGACGCCGTCGACTCCGAGGCGACTATCTCATCTCTCACCGTGGATGATGTGGTCTCGGCCAGGCGACAGCTCACTGAGGCACAGTCTTTAGTCCGTGAAACTCTTGATCGCCTGCGTCAAAGTCAGGAAGAAAATGAGATGATCACTCGACGCCGTGATGAACTCGAGGGACGGCTGTCTACGCTTGAAGCTGAGTACGAAGAACTTCTCGGTGCGTCTGCATAGCCACAGACATCTCCGTGATCTCACGCCATTTATCGAACAGAGAAGACCATTCATGATGAAGAGACGAGTAATGCGGACATCGCGAATTCGATGACGGAGTTCAAGGTACGCTTATTTGATACTTCGTGTATTAATACATGTTCATGTAACAATCACTCCGCGTCAGAACAAACTCGAAGCACAGTATGCTGCTCGGCGAGAAGCCAGCATCGCGGAGGTTGCGGATCTCAAGCAGCAACTCGAACTGAGATCAAATGAAATCCGTTCCCTCAATGCCACGATTGATAGCATGAAGAATGTTAACGAAGAGTTGAAGGTATGTACTCTCCTAGACGCTGTTTTGTTCTAATCCAAAAAAATTACACTTCCCGCAGCGCGCTTTCGCTGTAACATCTGCGGGTATCGAGGGTGGCAAGAGCCTAGCCGAAAGCGCCCAAGACCTGGAGCGCACTCGCAAGGCAATCAATGTCCAACTTGCGGAGTTTGAAGGCGTCAAGAAGTCGCTCATGCGAGATCTGTCGAATCGCTGTGAAAAGGCAGGATTGTTTAGCATGTTGTGCAAGTCAATGTTCACGAGATTGTGGCAGGTTGTCGAACTCGAGATCCAGTTAGATGAAATTAAGGAGCAATATAATAACGTCATTCGGAACAGCAATAGCAAAGCTCAACAGAAGAAGATGGCGTTCCTCGAGCGGAATTTGGAGCAGTTGACGATAGTTCAGAAGCAGGTAGGCGCTTTGCTTGCTGTGTTCTCGTTTCATCTCACTGATGACTTGCAGCTCGTAGATCAGAACTCGGCATTGAAGAAGGAAGCCGGGATTGCTGAGCGAAAACTGCTTGCGCGGAATGAGCGGATCCAGAATCTGGAGACCCTCCTCCAGGATGCCGACCGTCGGTTAGCTATTCAAAACCAGAAATTTGAGACGCAACTCCAATCAGTAAAGGAACGGCTCGAACAGGCGCGTGGTAAGGACGCTGTGTTAACGTACTTGACCGGCTACTGACAAATCGACATGCAGCACAAAAAGCCTCGAATACATCGACATTGAGCTTTGGTCGTATCGCAAAGCCGCTCCGTGGCGGCGGAGGCTCCGCTGCGGCCACAGGGATCACTGGTACCTCTATGCAAGCAACTGGAGGTGGGCCGTCGGCAGCCAATCCCTTGAGCAGGATTCAGCATGAAGAAGGAGGGTGAGTGATTGAGTTAGGCTTCTTGGCAGCTTGAGTGATCATTCTCTTGGATTTCGTGTGATTGTGATCATCAGAGGTGGTACGTACATGCATTATCGGATGTGGGACCCATGCTGACATCCAACCCTAGCGAAGCGCGCTTCGTGGTTCTTCAACTCCCGAGGAAGCTAGGGGACATTGGATGTGCTACGATCCTCGGCACGTCAGGCATTCCGCATTGACTTGCTCTACACATACCCCCACCCGTAATGCAGGATGACCCAGACGGGAGGAGAGAAGTAATTATACTCTTATGATACTTAGTAATCTGGCTCGCCCGGGTGTCTGTCCCTGGGAGCAGGTGTGGGTGCGGAAGGGAAAATTAAATGCCAGACGTTACCCTTGTTAGTAGTATGTCATGGATATGTACAGATGCTTGGATCCGGAGGAAGCGGATGGACAGAAGCGTCCGAATTACGACGTCCGTTGGTGGCCCATCGACATCGACCACGGACCCGACGGGGATCCAAATAAGCGACTTGGAACTGATCACAACTCGTCGACCTGGCCCAATCATGATGATTGCGAAGAACTCAATACTATACGGTGCCGGTATCCACCCTGCCGTCGCACGCAGTCCAAAAAATTTTCACCGGAAATACGCGAGGGCGGGGACCTGTGATGGCTGTGTGTTAATGAGGGTCATCCAGCCTAACTTTCGGGGCAAATAGTCAAGGTTCGCCAGGGTTCAGGCTCTGGCGCCGCCAAGCTGAGCGTGTCCGGACACCGAGTACGACAGATCTCTGCCTTTGCCGGCCAACCCATTCTCTACTTACCAAGATCGTTCACTCATTTACTCAACTCTCCAAGTCCGCACTGGGCAAAGTGCCGTACTGGCACAGTGACGGAGCCATTTGTCTTGCGGAACCAATTTCTTAGCGACTCAATTCCGTTCAATAATCGCGCTAGAAATTTGCTCCCACCTGGTGCTCCTTGCTTTTTTCTTTCATTCCTGTAACGCGGCAGCTGCCCAAGGCCTCTCTTCTTTGCCTTCCTGTCCGTCAGTCTGCAAAGAACGCCGTATTGCCATCTGTTCGGCATCTTGGTTTCACTACATCATTTCTGGTGAGTCTCATCATTCACGCGTCCTTTTCCGCCTAGTGCACATCGTGGCTCATTTACGATAACCTATACATCCCTCCTTGTATCTCAACGCGCTCTTAACCGCGTCTCCGTGCCGAACCCGCTCGTGTGACTTGGTTCCAACGTCACCGAATCGTGCTCACTGTCACAGCTAATTCATTTACGCCTCCATTTAAAACTATAATCTCTACTACTGCCACTTGTTCTTATTTGCGTGAGTTGCTATCCGCATACGCTCTCCTTCTCCTCATCCTGTTCTTTTCAGTTCGTGGTTAATATACCTTTTTTGAAATGGCATCACATTCTGGGGATACATCCCGAAAGCCTTCTGGATCGTCTACGCGTTCCTCAGGCCATTCGCCGTCTGCATCGCCGAGTAATGTGTGTCATGCATCATCTCGTCGAATCTTTTTAACTTTCCTAAGGCACATCCACAGGGAAAGTTCGCGCCAGCACCCGCCACTAACATGTTCGGAGTCGGAATGGGCGCAGGACCCGCGCTCAAGGGCCTCAACCCTGGTTGGCAGGTTTGTCCAGTTCTTTTCGTCTCAACACGTGTACGTCTACATGTGCCATTAGGTCTGGGGATCCACGACACCGGCATCGAAGAGGAACGCATCTATTTCTTCCGCGACAAGTATGAATGACCTTTCACCTTCGCAAAGTGAGAATATGTACCGTTCCAACCTAGGAGAGAGCTGGGCCGCACCAAGATCATCCAGTGGTACATGGGACGAATTGAGTGGCAGCCCGCAGAAGGAGTTTCCTCAGTTGGTTAGTTAAGGAATGGCATGAAGAATGAGTCCGCTGAGTTTGCAATAGGATCCGAACTCTCCCCTTTCCTTGCACCATGCACGACAGAGGCAAGCGACAGTGGTTCAGGCGGCTGCGCTATCGGGATCTAGGATCGTGCGTTGTTTTCCATCAACATCAGTGTTCCTTTGATGCCGAGGTCCAGTCTTCTTTTAAGGACGATCGTTCTTCGGCAAAGCCAGGGCATTTCTCCCCGCAGAGGTTCGATAATGGGCTTGGGAAGGATACGCCTGTGACCAGCAGGTATCCTTCGCCGTCTCATCCTACTTACGGACCTTCTCCATTCTCCGGGCAAAACAGAACCTTCGATGTCACATCCATGGTTGAGAAAGAACTGTCACTAGGCCTCAGAGGAATGGCTGTTGAGGACGACCACATCAACAACCAATATCGTCAGCCATCCGTCCCATCGCAATCAAACGGCATTTTGCATCATTCTGTTTCTCTCCAGACGCGACCGACCCACATGGTTCAGGGCCGTACACCGTACGGCGGCTACCCTCAAGCAGATTATTCCTCCTACTATACCAACGGCGCGCCACGCGACCCTTATATGGACTATGGATATGGATACAGTACACCCGCCGACCCCTCACTATATCCCGCTGTTGGGGGTATGAACGGTAACTCACCTGTGAATGTATACCCAGGTGTATCTCCACAGACACTACACCCTAATGTTTCTGCTGCACAGCAATCTGGCATATATTACGATTACTCTGCCTCTGCTCGGTCCCCTTCACAGTACTACTACCCTACCCATCAACCGATGATATATCCTACTATTCCCCCGATCTCCCCAATGCCAACACCGCAACTAAGCGCTGCAGTGCCAACCAGCGTACAGGACAAAAAGCAGGTATGAATTCACTTTGATTCGGCTGAGGTTTTTTCTCATACGAGATTAGTATGGTCTTCAGCAACAGGTGAGATTGGCAGTCATAGAAGGATAGCTTGAAACTTACTTTTGAAATCTGCCAGGCTTATGTGGCAGCCGTGGAATACGGCACACAACTACCTTTCATGCTTCCCGGTGGCGCGCTTTATGGGCACGCTGGCTTGAATGCACATGGGATACCGTTCTACCATCAAAGCGTGCGTCCTGTACGTCGTCATGATAACGATGCCGCACTGGCTTTGCGTAGTCCACTGCTGGATGAGTTCAGGGCTAACAAGTCGCGTAAGTGGGAATTGAGGGTGAGTTGTATCACAGATCCTCAGATAATTATTGATGTCATGGCACAGGATATCATTGGCTATATTGTTGAATTTAGCGGTGATCAGCACGGCTCCCGATTCATCCAACAGAAGCTTGAGACGGCAACATCAGAGGAGAAACAGATTGTCTTTGACGAAATTGTACCCGATAGTGCGTTACAGCTAATCCAGGATGTGTTTGGTAACTATGTGAGTTGTAGCGCATGTTCTTTTGGCACTGGACTTATCCAGATTAGGTCATTCAAAAACTCTTCGAGCATGGAACACAGGTGCAGAAAACAGTATTAGCCAGCACCATGGAAGGCCACATTCTCCCGTTGTCACTGCAAATGTATGGTTGTCGTGTCGTACAAAAGGTAAAGTTGTATCTCACTTTCTGGTGCACCACTAACCGGCTTTCATAGGCTGTCGAGTTCGTTCTTCCTGAACAACAAGGGTCTTTCGTGAAAGAATTGGAACCACATGTGCTCAAGTGTGTCAAGGATGCGAATGGCAATCATGTAATCCAGAAATTGATCGAGCGAGTATCTTCCGACCGACTTGGCTTTGTGCAATTATTCCGTGGAAACGTCTATGACTTGTCAACCCATCCGTACGGCTGTCGAGTGCTCCAGCGGTGCTTTGAACATCTTCCAGAAGAACAAACTCGTGTCCTGATGGATGAATTGCACAAATACATGATCAACCTTATGCAAGATCAGTTTGGAGTAAGCGATCGCCTCTTCAGGTTCCAGAAGCTTTGCTGACACTTTTAACCGCTAGAATTATGTTGTTCAATTCGTTCTTGAGCAAGGGAAACCTCACGATCGTTGCCAAGTTATTGCCAAGCTCCGCGGACAGATGTTGAATATGGCTCGACACAAATTCGCGTCAAACGTCTGCGAGAAAGCGCTGGTCACAGCTGCGACAGAGGAACGACGTGCGTTGGTTGACGAAATCATCACGCCCAAGCCTGATGGTATGAGTCCTATTGTGTCTATGATGAAGGACCAATTTGCCAGTAAGTCGGTCATGCGAGTTCGCGACTGTGGTTGATTCCTGTCTTTCGAAGATTATGTGCTACAACGAGCACTCACGGTCGCCGACCAAGACCAGAAGGATTTGCTCGTGAGCAAGATTCGCCCTCAACTTGTAAGCATGCGCCGTTACTCGAGTGCCTACAGCAAGCATTTGATTTCCAGTATGTGATTGCCCATCATGCTCCCCGTGAACTGAGCTCATTAATATCACAGTTGAGCGCCTCTTGGAGCGTACAATCAATGCTTCGAAGGCGTCGTCGGAGAAGCCGACAGACTACCCCTCCCTCTCTCAAAATCCGACAAACTAATAATACGCCAGTTTGTCCCATTTTCGTTTGAGAGTCGCGATTCGTTTTATTTTGCATTTCCTATTCATTTACTTTCGATCGCAATGCTGTGATACATCCGCGTCGACTTCATTTCCTCCCACTCTGCACTCACGTTGACTTGCCCTCGCAATGAACATTCGTAATGCAACCTACACCGATGACCCCTTTTATTTCCTCGCATTCAGTCACTTTAGTCGGATACATGCATTTTTTTTTCGCTGTCAATATTGGACGCATTTTCATGTTGCTATAGCGTTTCAGTCGTTGACATCGTACACTAAGCATGGGGGTTTTAATTTCGAGTACTGGCAAGCGTGACCAAACAATATCTGCGAGCGTTTCAGCAACTTCTGAATAGCGGCGGTCTTGAAAAATCACGACGACACCACTCTCCTCGTTTTTGTAGGTCGAACACGTTGAAGCCATGAGCACCCTTGAAGCCGCAGCCTCGCTCTTCGGTTCGGACGGCGATTCTGGACCTGACCCTTTTGCGGTCATCGGGAACGAGGCCACTGACACGGCCCCACCCCACGATGAGCACGAGCCTGCGCACACTTCGTCTCATCCGTTCCAAATGGGTCAGGACTCCTCCTCCTGGTTTACAGAACAAATGTATCCAGACGCTCAGCAAGAGCAACATGGCTCCTGGTTTATCCCGACCGCTCAGGATGCCCTTTCAGGCCAATCCCACCGTTCGGGGTTGCCCTTCTCTTATGATCTCAATCAGGGTTCCTATTCCGAAGCGCCACAGTCAGCGTATGCTGCTCCCCCAGGTCAGCGACTTGTCCCTCTCTTCCACTTGGTTGGCTCATTTCACCGGTATAGTAACCTCGACATCCTGCCAGAGCACTCCTACCTCTCATGAGTCGTATGATTCTACACCACCTGTTTCTTATCAGCCATATAATACCAATCAAAGTTCAGCCCAGCAACCTCTCTATGACTCTCACAAGCCGACGTTAAATCCATATATCCCGTGCCAACTCGCCAGGCAGCCCTCCACAATACCTGTGCAACAACAGTCTGTGCAACATGACAACTACAACCCAGTCACACACTCTGTATTGTCCCCATACATGGCTTCATACACTGCTCCACAACCTCCTCCCAACGGTGTTCCTGCTCAAGCTTCCTTGCCGCCTGCTGCTCTTACTGCGGCTGGATTCCGACCCAAGGCATCAAACGCATACGACCCCCCTCTCCCACCACCGAAGGTACACAGAACAGTATCACCGGGTTCACTACGCAACATGCATAGCCTTGCTTCTCGCATCTCGCATCCCCCTCCCACAAACCCGTATGACTATAAATCTGTGCCTGGACCTCCGAGGATAATGTCACCTAGCTCTATTCGATCAGCTTCTCCAGTTTCGAGTCCCTTCGTACCATCGAAGATTGTCTCAGCACACCCTTCCACCCAGCTTCGCGAAGGGTCTCCTTCAAATACCTCAACCTTGGCTCTGCAAGGTGTTTTTGATCCTCACCACCCACGCAAGGAATATGGGCTTGGCCTCAGCGCTCGTACCGCCGAGCTAAGTTCGTATGGCAGTCAGCCTCGCCATCTCGTGGAGCAGGACGTCCATGTATCATATGCCACTCGCCTGCCGTATGCACCCTCGCCCTCGCTGTTGGGCTCAAACGACCCCTTAGGTCGAACGTCATCTCGTGCACCTCTTGTAAACTTCGGTTTTGGTGGTAAGGTTCTTACTTGCTTCCACGGTTCCGCGGACTTGAGTACTGGATTTGACGTCGCGCTCTCATCTCGCCGAACGACCAATGTGACGATCCGTGTGTTACACCAGTTGTTGCCCGATTATGTGTCCGAAACCAAAGCAGCGGAGTATCCTGGACCATTATTCTCTGATCCTGGCACTCCTGTCACAAGCCTCGTGCGAACAGGCACATCGCTGGCAAAAGCGAAGAAGGCTCGTGTGATCAAGTATCTCGAAGGACGTGCCGAGGAAATCCTACGTGGGATGATGTACACATCTGATGATGTCGAGAGACAACGTTTGGAAGGGAAGATGGCACTGGTGCAGTTATTAAAGATCATGGTCGAAAATGACGGCTCGCTATCGGGAAGGTAATTAACTTGGATATCAGTACACTGGCAGTCGCTGATACATACACATTAGCCCAGTCGTCGATAACGCAGTTCGTGCTGCGTTGTTACCATGCATCGCTAGCACTGTGGACCAGTCCAGATATGACGGGCCAGTTGCGCTTGCGACGCCAGCTCTCACCTCACCAGTGCCCAACCCATATGGTACGACATCGATGCTTCCACCTGTCAATGAGACTCCGATATCGGTCTCTACGCTTCTTCCATCCGCTCTGGACAAGATACAAGAGTTCCTTGTGCGAGGAGAGCGCCGTCAAGCTTATCATTACGCTCTGGACGAGAGATTATGGGCACATGCAATGATCATTGCGAGCAGTGTTGACAAGGAAGCATGGCAAGAGGTGGTAAATGAGTTTTTGAAATCTGAGCTCGGCGTTCATGAGACTGTTCAACGTGCTACTCCTCATCTGCATGTCAAAGGCGTCATGCCTCAGCAAACGAATGGGCGTGAATGGCTCCGGGTTATATACAGCATGTTCTCGGGTCAAGGACCTTCTGCAGGTATGTGGCGTCTTGCCAATTTAGGTGTAAACTTATCATGTTTTCCAGTTCAAGAACTTGTCCCCGTGCATCTGCTATCCAGGGCAGCGGCCAGTTTACAAGTTCCTACTCCCATGCTGTCACACATCACACCCGCGTCTCCGAGTTTTCCACCGACTGCAACCATAACACAGATACCGATGGAATCCCTTTCAAAATGGCCGGAGATAGCAGCTAGTATTGTATCCGGCCCTCTCAATCCGGAGTACTCAGCAACGCTGTCAGCCCTAGGGGATTTCCTGGCATCTCACCATCTTATGGAGGGTGCTCACATTTGGTAGATGCAACTCGTTTTGTTCTCCGGTCCCAGTTTTGATGGCACTTTCCAGCTATTTACTTTCCCCTCAGACGTCGGTAATGGGTGGCCTGGGTGGCCCTGGTACTCGTTTGGTGCTACTGGGTTCGCCAAGTCCGCACATCAATCCGGCATTCTTCAGAGACCCTGACTCGATGCTATTCACCGAGATCGCAGAGTTTGCATTGTCTCTGAAAGCACCCATTAAAGGTCAAGAGCCTTTTCATGGTTTCCCCCACCTTCAAGCTTACAAGTTCATTCGTGCTACATATCTCGCCGACATCGGACATGTCCAGAGTGCTACCAGGTATACTTTGGAGTTGCTCCCGCACAAGAGTGTTGTATTGATTATCCTCAACAAGGTACTGCGAGGCGATTACTACAGTCATGGGTCGACCCTCCCCATACATCACTCCCACCCTAGTGGAGGGACTGAAGCGACTGGCTGATCGTCTACTTGGTTCACCTCATATGGAGAAATCTACATCATGGATAGGTGGAAGAGTGAACAAACCTTCCCTGGACAGCATTGGCAGTTGGCTTGAAGTACGTCTCACCAAGTTCATTGCTGGCGAAGGCAACGAGACGCCTCCCCCTGCAAGCGAATTCTCGAAGGCCCAGTTTGCTGGTCCTTTCTCGAGCTACAGCTCTATTTCCTCGGCAACGACATCCGCCAACCCGTCTCCTCCTCCCACGGTCGTCAACTCGCACATTGTGTCGGCAATGCAACCACCTAGACGGAGCGGTTCTGCAATGGCCTTGCCTTCTACAACCATGCACATACCAGTTGACAGGGCGTCCTCTGCCATGGAATACTACCGCCCTACGAGACATGCATCGCCCACACCCAAGACTGCGCTACCATACTCAACAGGTTATCATAACACCCCTTATTCCACACAAGCGAGCAGTCCTTTCATGGCGAATGGGAACGCTACGTATGGGAGTGAACCGTCCTCGCGAAAGATGTCACTTGAGATGACGGTAGAGGAAGGTTCCGAAGCGCAGAACGTTTTACGGGATGAGCAGTATCAAGAACGGGAATCGAAAATCGTGGACGACAAACAGGGTTCAGGTGGTTGGTGGAATTCACTCAGTAACACCAATTTCGCGTCGACACCCACCACTGCTGCATTCCACCACGTCGAAAATGTCAGAGAGTTGGGAGAAGGGTTCATCTCCTTGATGGATGATCCGGTACTTTCGGTGACGCCGAATATATCTGCACCATCCCGCCAGAAAGTGGAAATTTTATCTGAGGATGACGCAGACGATTTTGGATTAGGAAATAATGCGCACAAGAGAGCACAAGATGAGGTTCCGAAGGCGATCGAAGATAAACTACCAGCTGAACCAGTCTTGGATTCGACGGAGGATGATGGAAAACAAAGTAAGCTATATATGTGGTCAGCTCCGTGATAATGACAGGTTCTTTTCCGTTAGATGCCCCTGCAACTGCCTCGACTGGCTGGTGGTTGAGCCGGTTCTGGAGGCGTTCTGACACTCCGGGACCAATCAAAGCCAGCCTTGGGGAAGAAACGAGCTTCTACTATGATAAGGATCTGAAACGTTGGGTAAACAAGAAGGTGAACAGACTATTGTGTGCATTCCTTGATAGCGCCTCATCTTATTCCAGGCTGGGGCAGAAGCTGCACAAGCACAAGCACCTCCGCCTCCACCTTCACGAGCCCAGACTGCCTCTCCTCGTGCGAGCAACTCCCGTTTCAATGGGATAACTAATGGGACTGTTGCTCCCCCTCAACCTCCTCCGTCGAGAACTGCATCCGCGATCGATTTGAGCGTGTCTCCGACGTCCAAAGTCCCTATGCGTGTCCGATCCAACCTGGTACTTACTGAAGTTGCATCGATGCCAAGTACACCCGCACCAGGTAGTATGCCGAACCCACCACCGGTGAGTCGGTCACGGTCGCAGGCTGCGAAGAAGAATGTGAGGAGCAGATACGTGGATGTATTCCAGCAGGATGGGTCTTCGGGTGTTGCATAGTGTCCGATGCAGTGAGGTGCTTGTCAAGAGGGTCGTGTTCTCTTAGATGTTTCTATTTTGATACCACTATATCATTCTTATTGTTGCGTTCTTACTGGATCTTTTTTTATCTATTATCCCATCACTGTATTGGGATTGACACGGCATAAATTTCTTCGGAAGATGTGGATCATATTCTCACTGCTACGTAGGGAGGTAAGCATCAGAATAAGAGTTTGAAGGGATACCCTAGTCGGTTCTAATCAGTGTGATGATGGAGCGTAACGAACAAAAACGTACCTCTGTTCTTGATGCGAAACAACGATATCAAGATGGAAAAAACGAGGAAATTGACGAATGTCCAGAGGTATACCTGTGTACGTTGGCGAGCAGGAGACTTTTGGTATGGTGTGACTACGGTCAGCATCAAAAATGAAGCTGCTAGAATTCCGTCTGCATGATAGAGTAGTATGAACGGGCTGGACCACACGAGAAACGCAAAGCACTTACAGATTATCGACACGACCTGTACCTCTTGACCAAATTGGTTCTGGTAACCCCCGGCAATCCAACTGCCATCATGACCGACATATGGGGTGCCACGAATACGCGTAAACATGAATCCGGACGTCATGGTGAGTGATACCAGAACCGTTCCGGCTGCCCATACCCAACGATTATGGATGACCGGGCGTATGAAGCGGAAGATCAGAGTAACGATGGGAATGAGAGAGACAATCGTGCCAAGTTTGGTCCAATTGATAGGGGCCTTGTAGGGAATTGGGATTGGGGTATGTATGGACAATTGTTCTGCCAGGGGTCCGGCCTCGAAACCGCTATAAAAAGGTAAGCCATGAGGGGGGGGGGAGAAGGTGGGCCATACTTTGAAAAGTCGTATTTCAATGGATTGGCAGCGTTTTTGGCATGAGGGCCTTCTGTGGCTGGGTAGACATGAACTACAGGCGCAGAATTGAGTTGGAGCTGCGGAAAGAGTCAGAGTAGTGGCCAGAGATAATCCGAGTGATGACGTACTTTTTGAAAGACCTTGATTGACTCGTCGAAATCGGCGGTGGCGAAGAAATGGCTGTCACGTTGAACCTGGGGGACGGTTGACCAGGCTTTGGCAACGGCGTTGAAGGAAGGGTCAAACTCCCTGAGGCAGATTTGAGTTAGATTGTCGGACAAGAATGGAGCGCCACTCACTTGCACGGAGCACACCTGCGCTGTGGGTTGAGGGCTGTGAAGTGAATGGAGGCGGACCAAGCGCGCTTGGGGGATATGAGGAGGTCGAAGACGCGCTCGTCGAGGCGTATTACGCCGTTCCCGGCAGCTGCGAGCTGGACGAGCTCGTCGTGGGGGGAGGCGAGGGAGAAGGGGAGGGCGAGGAGGAGGAGGAGGAGGTTCATGTTAAAAGTCGTGGGAAGGGGGAGAGTGCTTGGTGACCATCGATTCATGATGTCGCATGCATTGCTGCTGCGACTCTTCCTCTCCCCCTCCTTCTTCTCCGTCCATGTCGCCCTTCGATACCTCATGCTCTATGCAGACAACATCGGAATCACCTACTATCTCACCCGCAGGCTCAGCGACCTCGACCCCCGCGAGCTACGCGACGTCTGGGGCTTCATCTGGTACGCCCTTCTCCTCCTCCAGTTCTCATACTTGCTCAACGCGTTCAGTCACCTTCTCGTCACCCGTCCATCCAAATCTCGTGCACTCGAGTGTTTCGTAGTCGACATCGCTCAGCGGTCCACACACTTTGCCATGCTTGTCAGTCTATTTGACATCCTCACGCTTGACTAAGGCGCTCATCGGCGTTAAGACATTATGGTTCATGCAAGCGTCGCTCCAAGACTTGTCCGCAACGCCCACTTCCCTGTCTTTCTTTGTCTGCCAGAGAACCTTGCACAGATGCCACGAAATCATCTTTGCCGAATTACCTCCCCCTTCCTCCAGTCCATATTCTGGCTTGGCACCGTCCTACCATTCTCTCTTTGCCCGAAGAAAGGTCAAGCCTCGTGTAGAAGCCGCCATAGTCGGTATCGGCCTTGTCTTGGCAGGTGGTCCCGCTGTGCCAGTGCTAACGGAGGTTATGGGCCAAGTGGCTTTGCAGCAAGGCCGAGCGGACGACGATGGTGTCAATCTCCGCAGTGTCGAAGCAGATGATGACCTCCCACCCGGCATCCCTGCCAGTGCAGACTCGATTGAAGATGACGACAATCCCCCTGACGAGCAGCCCGACAATGAGAACATAGAAGAACCAGATATGACATCTGCAAACGACGCGCAGACATACGCACCCACGCGATCAATCCCGCCTCGTCGGCGCACCATCATTGCTGCACAAACAACTCCCGCACTCGTGCATCTCCGCAGCGTACATCGATCTCGACTTTCAGAAAACCCCCTTGATCAACAAGATCCGCCCCCCGGTCGTGTTGCGAGCCCATACCAGTCCTCACCCTCAATATCTTCGTCTCCGTCCCCACTCAAACAAAATGTGGTGGTCGCGGCTGACGTCCTCCTGCAGAGGTATGATCTACAATCACAATCATATCTTCTCAGAAGCCATCATTGTCGATCAGAGGTATGTCATCCACTGTACTTCGACACAAACCCGGGAGGTGACCTAGATCTCGGCACTACTTGGATTTGGCTAGGTTCAGTTTCTTCTTACGCTCGAAAGCATATCCAACCGCCTCTTGGTCGTGCCTAAACCTGCACGTGTCAGTGCTTTGCGAGCTGAATTGACCGCTCTGAATCATCAGCTTCCTGCAGAAGTTCGTATCTGTCGTGGTTCTTTAAAACACTTTCCTCATCGTATCTTCCCATAGGTTTGCATGCCAATGTGGTGTTCTTCATCGGATACCTACGATTCTACCACCATCACTGGCAACAGCCAACCCCATCACAAAATTGTCCGCATCCCTCCTGGCGAAGCCGTCGTTCTTAACTCCGCTGAACGAGCACCGTATCTTCTCCTGATAGAAATTCTGCACGGGGACCTCAATTTTGATCCTTCTAAGCGCGGAAACAAGGAAATCCTTAAACGCATTGTTTCGAAGGAAAATGAGAGAAGAGGAGCTTCGAAAGAACTCGTAACATTTGGATGCATGAGGCCGCGTCCCTCTGTGATCGAGGACTCCCTCGTGGGTTCCGAACAAGTCCTGGGAAAAGACACCACGGACATACAGGATGGAGGAGCCACGAACGACACCGATACACCACGGGGAAGCAATACCACGTTACCTGTCCCGGATGATGAAGAGATGGATCTTGTGGAACAAGTGTACGGGGAAGGACAGTCCCTCCGCGGCACAATCGATCTCACAGAAACGATCGTCCTTCCGCCTACTCCTAAGAATCGCGAACTCGAGCTTGCCACTTGGTCTCGTGGCTCTCCATCTTCTCCCATGATACAACAAGCCGCACTCCCCACGTCTCCAAGTTCTCGTTCGGTACTACCATTCATATCCCATCTATCAGACTCTTTTCACTCGCCTAGCGTGAGTGCGAACGCAGGGGAACGTACTTTGTCACTCGATGATTATTCGGAGCGAATGCGAACGGCAGCAATCATGCTCGCCCAGTTAAATGCCAGTCTTGTCCGTGAAACGGTCACCCCTCTGTCTAAGCCAATGGGACATGGCACAGACGCAACTCAGGAAGCAGTGCAGGACCTATCCTCTTCCTCTTTAGGTTCTCTCAGCTGGCTTCCTGGCTCGAGCTGGCTCGGGGTCGGTACCTCCGACGGAACTTTAGGTGGTCCTGCTCATCCTTCGCTCGGTGACAACCGCAGACCGTATGAAGTTACTACCTCTGCCCCTATTACGCGCACGCGCGTTCAACATGCTGAAGCCGCGGCAATTCGGGACCGTATCATGCAGGAGATGCTCGCTTTAGAAGAGGAACGCATGGCCCGTATGCGCGAAGGCGAGGTTGGCCTCGGGGAATCTGGAAGCGGTGCAGGTATGAAGACAGTTGAGGATGAGGGAATTCTCAAGAGAGAGTTGAGCAAAGTTGATCCATCTGCAGTGGTATTCAGCGAAACTTGGGTTGCTAAAAAGGTTCGTAAGTCTTTGTACACATGTAACTTGCATTGTTTTACTGACACTTCGTCCAGAGTCGAATACGACACGGTTCGCCTTATGGCCACTTAGGTGCGGAACACTAGATGTTCTCGTGTGAGTTCTTTGTGAGCTCAGATATTGGTAGCAAATTGGGACTGTGTCTCTGTTATTGTGAAAACGGGGGGCGATCTCAGACAAGAACAGGTTGCTGTGCAACTCATTCAAGAATTCGAGCGGATATGGCAAGAGGAGAGGAGTCAATGTTGGGTTCGATAGTAAGCTTCCATCACTTGGCTCTGCTGTCTTGTCTCGGCCTGACTTCAAGACATAGCTTCCGTATCCTGATCACGGGAGCATCGTCGGGTTTAGTTGAGACAATCACGGACGCCGTCTCAATACATTCCATCAAGAAGGCTGAATATGCGCGTCGTCTGGCCGAGGGTCGACTGGGTTACGTGACATTATTGGACCACTTCAGAACCACATACGGAGATCCTTCTACAGCCAAGTTTGTTCGTGCACAGCGTAACTTTGCAAAGTCCCTCGCAGGTGAGCATTTTCCGAGATCCACAACGGTTGAGGACAACAATTTACTCCATCAAGGCTACTCAATTATTACCTACCTCCTTCAAATAAAAGACCGTCACAACGGGAACATCCTACTTGACAGAGAAGGGCATCTCATCCACATTGACTTTGGGTTCATGCTCTCAAATTCTCCCGGGAATATTGGATTCGAAGCCGCTCCTTTCAAACTTCCCCCAGAGTATGTTGAGGTTTTAGGTGGTATTGCAGGCGAGGCTTTCTTGGAGTTTAGGAGGTTGTTCCGGGAAGGATTCGAGGTTGCAAGGAAACACTGCGACCGGATCATCAGTAAGTGGCACGTTCGTTCCAACATCGATGCTTTAACGTGTGGCTTTTGCACAGCGTTAGTGGAACTGATGCAGAAAGGTAGCTGGACGACAATTAATAACAGAGTGGACATTGATCGCTTCCTGGCAGATTCCACTCTTCCGTGCTTTGCTGCGTTCGGCGACCAAACGGCGAACCAACTTCGCGAGCGTTTTCAACCAGCTCTTACGCATTCCCTCGTTGGGGAGTACGTGGATCGGCTGATCGATAGCTCCCTAGGCTCCAACTGGACACGTTTGTACGACTCGGTGAGTGCCTATGTCTAGTTATGAAGACCATTTCACGATGACATGTTTGTGTATATAGTTTCAATACTATTCACAGTCAATTCTTTGAGTTGTTGCCAGGAATAGTATATAGGTCATATGTTCATTGTGTTGTACTAGGGTATCCGCACCTACATCTACAACGCCCAAATGTGTCGGAAACAATAACTTCACTTCATGGTAAGGTACTCCGGGTGGGAACAAAGGCAATGACTTGAACGTCGTAGAGATCTGCAGTCACCAGAACAACCCGTCATATCTGCTCAAGCACGAATACCATTCGTAGTCTTACAAAAAACTCAACACCTCTTCCCGAGAATATCTGAACAGGATGACTCACCAAAATTTTGGGCTGTGTCACACCAACACCTAGATTTAGAGTGCAGATCCCCTTGAGGACAATGTTGAAAGGGCTCGTGACGATACCCGATATCGTTGAAAAAGTGAATTTGATCCTTCTTGGCGAAAAGCGCTGCACCTATGCTATGTACTGGCGCATCGCCCCATCGCTGAAGGCGCATAGGTCATTGACGAGGCACCAATCCCAAGCGTCTAACGCACCTCGTAATAGAAACCGCCCTGTTCATCCAAATGATCGAAGAGCTTGGAATAGGCTTCCTCTCTCCAGAAGTCCATATCACCTATCTCAAAGTTACTCCAGACTACAATCAGGAAGTTCGCCAAGAATAATCAGGAAAGGGCATGCATGCATAAGCATGTACATAGACTTACAATGACAACGATTATAGGATTCTCCTCCGTCGTCAGACAGGAAAGCCATTGCATTATCGGCAGGTATCAGCTTGGGGTTTTCATTGATAAAGGCTGTAAAGACTCATTTTTGTGTCGTGATGGAACCTCAGCTAGCAAGCATACCTCTGACTTGCTGCCACAAGGTGGGAATAGTGGCGGGGTACTCGTACAGCGAGATTGTGAACCCTGCATTCACGCAATACATATCAAGGGGGGTTTTCTGAGGATGGAGAATCTCACCGTAGACTTTTTGCTTGTCTTGCATTAGCAAGAAAGGGTCATAGTCGACATCGCAGAAGAATTTAACATCAGGCCTGCAAGAAAGATAACTGATCCACAGGGGCGAGACAGTGGTCAATGCTTACTCCACTCTCCAATAATACTTGTATTTCTGGAGGAGTTCCTGTCTGTAAAAGAACTGCAAAATGTTAGACATGTTTGATAAAACACTTGCATCATGAGTACCCCTGAGTTAAAACGACACATGTTTCGATAACTGATAAGGTCTGGTCAGGACGTCAAAACAATGGGAAATTACCGACGCACGACACGCTTCCTGAAAATAATGGCGTATTGAATGACATGGTAGTGTGTGTTTTGGAGCTAGACCCCGTACCTCCGTAGATAACATTCTGCTTGACCATGTCTTCGCGAGCTGCGCTTGCCTTTTCCTCGTCAATCCAAGGAGGTTGTATCCAATGCTCCTTTGGAATCAAACCGAACTCCACTTCAGCCTCAGTGAGTGCTGAAATGTGCCTAGCATATGAAATAAAAATCATAAGCAAAAACCAGACGTTTTATGAATGTCGTACTTTTTGAAGTCTTCTGTAAATGGTTCCTCATTGAGGAGGACGTAAGGGTAGTTGAATTTCCGGTTAAACCTATCCTCGATCTGCTTCATGCTGCTCATGATACCAGGAAGGTCGCTATTCCGCACTAGCATCACAAAGGTAGCGTTTGCCTTTCGATCTGGCGTGTAAGCGGGCTCAGCTGGTTTGTAGTACTGGTCTGGTACACTCTCCCTATGCGGGATGCCAGAACCCGAAATGTAATCTGTGAGGCGCGATACGGACGTGGCCTTGCCATACTCTTCGTGTGTGAAGCTGAGTATGTAGTGCAGGCCGACCTATTTGTAGACTTGGTGAGATGGGTGGTGACGAGTGTGTACAGCGCTCTTACAATTATGCCAAGGACAAGGAGTATATAACGCATGGGCGTCATCATGTTTGCGAGCAAGCCAGTGAGGCAGCGAACGATGTAGTACGAATTCAAAACTGATTGGAGTCCTTGACGATTTTCATCCGCAGTTACCCCCTTGCTTAGTAGTCACGTGCCCATTCGCTGCCAGGTCTGAGATCCGATAGATAGTCTACGGTAGATGTGTACACGACTGATTTCTACAATAAGCGCATAAAATGTTTGAGACACGAGTTTTGCGCAAAATCTATGAGTCCAGCGGCATTAGCACCCGCCGATTGGATCAATGGAGTGTCTCATACCAAAGTTATCGTTAGGGTCACACGAACAGCGCCCTTTCTTCCAATCCGATCCTTGTGGGCAGTGTTGGAATGGACTGTGTCTGTAGCCCATGTCTTTGAAGAAGTGGATTTGATTCTTGCCAGCGAAGAGTGACACGGCTATGCTGTGGACAGGTGCATCTCCCCAGCGCTTGTGGCGCGTGGTGAACTTCTAAATAAAAGGGGGCGTGTACAAAGTCTCACCTCGTAGTAGAATCCGCCCTGCTTGTCCAAGAATTCAAAATACTTCATATATGCCTCGCTTCTCCAAAAGTTCATGTCGGCTATCTCAAAGTTGCTCCAAACTAATTGGCATGGTGAATGTTACTGAATCACGGAGAGGGAATTTCACTCACAATGACACAAATTGTAAGTCTCACCAGAATTATCGGACAAAAAATCCATCGAGTTATCGGGATGCAAGTACTGTGGATTTTCGGTGGTGAATTCTACTCGGTGCCGGTCAACATTTCCCTGGTAATACACGTGATTGATGTCTGCCCGCACCTCGAATGGAACTCCATAAGGTTGGGATCGTCGGCTCCCAATCTGGCATCGAAATCGTGAAACCTAAATCAGGGGAATCATGATCAGGGACTATGGCAACGGTGCGCTGGCAGGTACCATAAATCTTGTTTCTATCCTCCATAAACAAGAAAGGGTCATAATTGAGATCACAGAAGTACCTGACATCAGGTCTGGGCGATACGTCGGAACAAGCACGACGATGATCCAGATATCACTCACTCTACTCTCCAATACCACCTGTATGGTTGAAGCAATTCGTGTTGAAAAAAGTACTGCGCAACGCAAGGTGAGTGAATGCACGACATCTTTAACAGGGGTACTTACACCGGAGTTGAAACGGCACATATTACGATATCTTTTAGAGCTGTGCCTTAGCCACTCATGTCGATATAGACAGGAGCGCACTCACGATACACTGCCTAAAAATACCTGTGTTGAGCGTGCCGTGCGATGCACGTCAGGATAGATTGTACTAACCGCCATAGATGATGTTCTGCCTCACTAGCCTGTCACGACCCTCTCGTGCACGTTCCTCGTCGATCCAATCAGGCTGAAACCAGTGGTCGTGAGGGATAACACCAAAAGAAATAGGTGCATCCGTCAGCACGCTAACACGTCTAGTGCTAGGTCAGAACATCACCACTGGTTCACTTGGCTATCGCTAACCAACCTTTTAAACTCGGCCGAGAACTCTACTTCGTTCAAGAGGACCCAGGGGTAATTAAACTTGCGGTTAAACTTGGATTCTACTTGTTCGATGCTCTGAATGACGCCATCCAAATCGCTGTTTCGGGCGAGAACGAGGAGGGTTGCATTAGCACGCCGGGGTGGAGGATTTTCATCTGTGATTTTTGGATCGAGGAAAAGATGGGCGGGCGGGATTGGGGTGCTTTCTTGTGGAGGCGGCGAGGGCGTCGCAGCCTGAGAATGAGAGAGGGTGTGGGGAGGAAAATCGTCGACGTCGGGGATGGCAGTCTGTCGGTCTTGGGCATTCCATTGGGTTGAGTGACGGCCCAAGGCGATTGTCGCGCGTTCCGAACCCAGAAGAAAGCATAGGCCCAACTGTGAGGGGTGGGAAGCTCGAATGAAATATATACCACAGATAAACTTACGATGATGGTGACCGCAAGTAATATCGACCGTTTCTGAGAGGCAGTCAGCGGGAGGGCCATGGCTGATGGAAAAGTGGGAATAAGTTTACACGGAACTAGCTCGCTTTATAGCCGAACGCAACGGCGGCGATGTAACCTGGATGCGCAGCACTGGCTGGGTATAAAATCGGGCGCAAACTGGAGGACAAGCTGATGGCCCTAGCAGCACTGGTGTCCTTCTTGTCCCTGATAAATAGAACTATAAAAGTCTACCGTCCACGATCGACTATTCAGTTACTTGGACTCGTCGGTACTCTGGTACATGACCGAATTTGGTAATATTTGCTCACGGTCGATTTTTTCAAGTTTCTCGACTTGACCGTGTCTCGTTCGTCATGGCCTTTGCTTCTGAAAAACCTGGTCTTGATGAGTCGTTTTCTCATCCACCAAAAAGCGCTTCCTACTCCCCTCTCACCTCCCTCTATGGTCGCTTTGCTCAATGGCGAAAGTCGTTGGACCTTCCAAACCCAGGTACGATCGAGAACTTGCAAAAGGAAGTCAAGTGTATGTCTCCCAAGCACTTCTCATCCTTCCCTTGTCCCTAAACCCATCGTCAGTGACCCACCTGACAAACTTTATGTTTGATGGTGCTAGGGCGGACCTGTCCAAGAATCTTGCCATCAATCCTGCATTCCAAATATCACATTCTTTCAACCTTGGCTCTCAGGTTGCTGCACCGTCGTATAACTTTGGTGCTGTATATGCCACAAACAGTGTAACCTGTCTGCCTCTCTCAGTTCCTCATCCCCTGACGTAACTCGCAGGTGCTGTTGCAAGGAAGCCTAGATCACGAAGGCAATGTGAACGCCAGGATGAACCAAGGTTGGTCAGAGACATGCATCACCAAGATGCAAGCGCAGGTGAGGTTCATCTTGCACCCTTGGTCATCTTTCACTCATGTGCCCTTGTCGCCTCTAGCTCTCCCAACAGGTTGGGCATAGCATGTTGCAGCTTGAACAAGACTACCAAGGCCAAGACTATTCTCTTAACCTCAAAGCCGTCAATCCATCACCAACCGACCTGACCGGTATATACATTGGAAGCTATTTCCAGTCCGTCACAAGGAACCTCGCCCTTGGCCTTGAGACACTATATCAACGACAGACGCCAGAGTTGGCCGAGTTTGCAACATCCTATCTTGCAAAGTACACAGGAACCAACAAGAATTGGATCGCTACAGCTCAATTACAACCCGCCGGTATCTTACAGACCACATACTGGCAAAAGCTGAGCGAGAAGGTGGAGGTAGCCGCAGATCTTCAGGTCATCGCAGGACCGCAGAGACGAGATGCCATAGCGACTTTGGGTGCCAAGTACGATCTTCGAATGGCGACTTTCAGAGCGCAGTTGGATTCCACTGGTAAAGTCTCGGCTTTGCTTGAACAACGATTTGCCCCAACTTTTGCTTTTCTGGTCTCTGGTGAGATCGACCACTTCAAGGTAAATTCCTACCTGTGTATCGTGACACAATACTAACAGTGAGGTTCAGAATGCTGCTAAAGTTGGTGTCGGTGTAATGATTGAGAGCTCGAATTTGACGCCAGAAGAGATGGGAATGCCTCCTCAGCCCTAGATATGAAGTGATTACCTCTAGACTCATGTTATTAGGACACTAATACGGTCACCCATCATCTCGTCATCAACTATCTTTACCGTGGGATGTAGTAGCAGTTGTCACTTGTGATGCATGTGAGTTGCGGCTCTCATACGTGCTCCAGTAATAAGCTTGTTGCCAGCTAGACACCATGACGACGCTACTGCAAATTCGCGATGTCAGCTGCGCCAAAGACAAGGAGCACACTATCTTCAGCAAGCTCAACTTCGACGTCAACGAAGGGGATGTGGTCATGTTACAAGGGAAGAGTGGGTCGGGGTACGTCAGCCAATGCTGAACCGGAAACGAAGCGCCTCTGACCCTTCAAGTAGCAAAACCACCTTGTTGAAGTGTATTTCCCATTTAAACGTGTACAGTGGTCAGGTCCTATATAGAGGACGGTAGGCTTCTCTCCCTCCATGAAACATATCCGATGTATAATGAATTTGTTTCCAGCACCGCCAAGTCGTTTGGTATGTATTGTGATTGTGAGGTTCCAGCCTCAGTGCTGAAGCGCTGATTCGCAGGTGTGCCCCTCTTCAGGACGAAAGTATTTTACGTCCCGCAGAGGCCTTCATTGCTGTCTGGTACCCCGCGTGACTTCCTCGCGGCTATCTTGTCTTTCAGCTCTCGCAGGGTTCCCATGTCCATCAGTGACGATAGTGGACTAACATACCCAATCGAAATTGCCAAAAACTGGGGCATCGATGAGGAACTTTGGGACCGGAACTGGACAAATCTGAGTGGTGGGGAGTCGCAACGGATTGCACTGGCCACCGCGCTCGGGTTAAATACTGCAGAAGTGTTGTTACTGGACGGTCAGTCTCGGTACCTCTCTGCCCAGCTTGATTGAATTTCTCATTTCTTCCAGAACCCACCTCTGCACTTGATCCTCAGTCGACAACATTAGTCGAAGACTTTATTTCCAGCGAGTTGCGATCTTCTGAGAGCGAGCTGAAAGCTATCTTGTGGATTACACACTCAGAAGAGCAAGGAAGGAGGGTCGGAACAAGGTTTTTACACATCTCCAACAATGGATGTGAGGAGGAAACGCGGCTTCTTGATCCATAGAATGTTCATCGAGGCACGGGCCTTTGGATTTGTCATTGCTTTGTTGATTAACCATGTGGGATTTTTATCGAAACCCACCTGATAGTCCCATAGCTCAGTGGTCAGAGCGTTGTACTTATGAGGTTACATTGAATGCAAGGGTCCCGAGTTCAATCCTCGGTGGGACTAGAATTTTTACTTCTGATAACTAGGAGCGAAGGTGGAAAAGCTCTTCGATTACAGATGATATTTATTACCTGTAGCACTACTCTAACACAAACTACCAGGCAAAATTAGAGACTTCTAAACATGAATATTCCAGAGGTTTCTCGAACCAAGTGGTGGATGCTGTTCGACAGATAAAAGTTGGTGCGCGAGTCCATGGGAATCATCGAATGTCCGAGAACGTAGTTCGCAACGGATCGTCTTCCTCTTTGACTGTTACCCACAAGCGAGAGACACCTGTCCGTCCCTTCATTCCCGTGATACCCAGATGCCGCGCTTCAACTGCAATCTCAAAATACCCGACACTGAGAAAGCAAAGTGGTACTTCCACTACTTGTGACTGACCACTTCCCATGCGGCCCAGCACGATGTCTGTTAGTGAGCTTTGTAACAGAACATGCTCCTCTGGACTCGTCAATATATCCAGTGTTAATGCCAGTGCTGAGGCTGAGGCACGGTCAACGTAGAACGAAAGATACGGGTTTAATTGACATACGACCAGTGTTAGTGACCTTGGCCACCATATTCACAACTATATTTGGTGGCACCACGAACTTTTCGCACGACAGTTTGACGACTGACTCTTCAGGACAACATTGGGCGAATGATAAATCGATACGAGTTAGATCTGTCTTGAGGGCCTTTAGCATATGCATTGTCATGCGTTGCTGTCGCAGAGACAAATCTCCGTTGCGATTACCATTCGCCTGAGGGAAGTCAGTAATGGCTGGCGAGCAATCTAAAAAATTGACCTCTTTCCAACGAGCATGAACAGTGTTCAGTAGTTCCTCGCGGTACCAGAATACTTCCCTCTGAGCCTTGTCTTCTGCATCACTCGTATTCGATTGGGAGACGACAAACTGGCGATCTGACAAGGCAGGAATGGGTCGCGAAATAGCATCATCTGAAAGTCGGAACCTTCTGATTGGGAGTAGAATTCTGTTCGCAAGGGATTCTGTTAACCTCGATATGGCGAGAAATCTATAATTCGACTTGCCGGGACGTCGAGCCAGGTGGAACAACCAAGCATGTTGTGGCATCCTGCGTACCTGCTTCGATGAGTGTACTTCCTACAATGGTCAAATGTAATCCTTACCTTGTTGAGTCCTGTCAAATGCGACCTCGAATGGCAAGCCGTATGTGTTCCGCACTTCAATAGAGAATAGACACCACTCATGGAGGTCGTCATCCCTTCGGAGTACGTCATCGTTAATGTCGCTGAGTGCGTCCAGAGGCATGAGGTCCATCTCATGACATTCTAGCATGGGATACACGGTAACGGTCATCGGATATGTGAGCTGTCTTGTATAGAAAACCTCGGGCGTGGCTCCTGGTTCATCGGTCTGACGGACATATGCATATGATACATGGACAGTGCCACTGGTGCTGGAGGGAGGGCATCAAAATCTGCAGATGCAAGATTGAAATAAACAAACCATTTGACCTTTCCGATACACGCAACCGATACCACAATTTTCTGACCTGGATTAATCACATTAATCACCTTGTCTGGGTTCCACGAAAATGCTTGTTGATGAATTAGGTCGTGCTCAATTTCGTATGTTTCAAAAACACCGAGCTGTCCCTCTGCCAAAGCCTCTTGTGCAAGGGAAACCGAGGAATCCTCAAACGATAACGTCAAAAAATTGATTGGCAGAGTGGAGATATTTTCAAGTGTGAGTCGAATGGTAGACCTTGGAACATGATCAGAAAGGGGAACACTATCATCTTAGGTGACGCACTTCTCGCCGTTGTAAAGCATTACTGCCGCGTGCGTCAGAGAAGTCCATCTCAAACGAAGCAACGGTTGCTCTGGGGCAACTATGCACTCCAAATACTGCGTTTTCAGTTTCGATGGCGACGAGAGATTGGTGAAACGTTTCCCGCCCTTGTCCCATGGTCGTGAATCAAGTCCCGAATACTTTGTCCGCTCGGTCTCGCTCATCATCATGCACTGCCTCCGTGACTGGTACTCCTCGGTTTCTGTAGACATCGGGAGGAAAAACCTCTTCGGGGCGCCATTAGGAGCATGGACAGTGCAGCCCTTGACAACCAAAACGCCTGGCTTTTTAGCGATTACAGACACCGTGATGGTATGGATAGAATTTGCGGGAATTGTGATCGACGGGATGATATTGCATTCGACTTCGACTCCAGATGTGCTAGGAGAGGTCAACTGAAAACAAAGGATGCTCGAGATGAACTTTTTATTTACATTAATGACACATCGTGAAGTTCGAGCTCAAATACAAAGGGGTTGCGTAGAGTGACAACAAGTTCAGCAAGTTCATTTTGAACAATGATTGTTTTGTCCTGTCATAGAACTCGATTAGCTGTTCAGAGGAGAGACAAACGTTCTGTTCCACCTACTCGCGTGTTGACGGACTTTCGGGGGTTGTATAAAAACGGGTGTTTGTTCAAGCCAGATATGATGCTTATAGTACGGGATGCATGATTGTCTGTGGCTACCAGTGATAGCAGCTTCTCAACCAGAATGCGGTGTGAAGGGAGGCTGGAGACCCCATTTATCGCCTGTATAAACAACAAAGACAAAAATTCCTCACGGTAGTACAGTGATACTTTGGACAGGATGTCCAGCCCAGTATTCGATCATCGACGCATCACCACGCCGCCGTGTTGTAGCTAGTGCCCTGGAGGCTGTCTGGTGTAGATGACGTTGGTCGTTGGTGGCAAGGATAGAATGCATGGTCTTGAGAGCAGATAAAGCAAAGCGGGCCACAGCCAGTTGATCTAGTAGGTCTGTGAGATTCGGTTGGTAGCAAAACTTTTTACTGACCGGGGAGTGCCTCAGCAACCGCAATGGCTTCGCGCACCACTCCTACCTGGAGTTCCGGCCATCCAAATGAATTGTTTGGCGGCTCTGCCAATGGCAAAGCTTCAAAAGAATTAATATATGGATCGACATCCCCCTCTTCTTCAGTGTTTGGCGGCGCAGCTACATTTACGGTCCCCAAATCGACACCAAGAACTTGGCACGCACACTTGAGAATTTCGAGTACACTTTGATTGCCTTGCATATTTTCGTTCGGTCGGAAAGCCAAATTTCCGCTGCCTGTGGGAGTATTGTGTTCTCCACTCCGGAGGCCAGCAGTACCGACGACTAGGCCTGCACTTCCAGCATCCGACCTTCGAAGGCGATAATCTTCGTCGCGCCCGCAGACAACCAAGTCCATGATGCAACTAACCATTTCCCGGAGGACGTACGCTTCCTTACGCTTGTATCCCAAGCAACTGTAGACACTTGCCATGGACTGCAAGACGACAAGACGCTCTTGAGGACCTAGGTGTAATAGCCAGGGGCCGTGTGCTTGTGAGACGGTGCTGGCAATCTGTGAACGAGTGATACCGGTCATAGCACTGAGGCGTTCGAGGTTAACCAAAGAATTATCAGAGATAACCCTCTGCCAGTAAGACGTAGCACCCGGTTGCAGCATCGATCCGAAGGCCAGTGCTCCCCACCCTTTCGACGACCAGACACAGAACAGCAAGGAGGTCTGTCGTAGAACAGCCGATGTGTAGATAAGTGATAACAGAGAGTAGTCCTGCATAGTATCTGATGGGACACTGGCCCTGAGATATATGGCAACAGCTTGTGAGAGTTGTTCGTTAATTTCTATCCAAGGGTCTTTTGTATCACTGATTGACCCCTGCTGTAAAAACATATAATGCACGCAAGCATCGACGGCAACAGACTTACTAGTCCTTGGCCGGCGGCCCAAGAATCGAGAACGGAAACCACTGCCAGGCCTTCCATGGCGGCTGCTTGCCAAACAGGGTCCATTCCGGCCTTGGACAAGTTCAGTGCTTCCTGGTACCTGCAAGATTGTTATTCGCAGAATGCGTGATAAACAATGTTTACAGACCAAATCCTGGAATCCTGCGTCCTTCCCGCCAAGAGAAAGAAGTCTCCGTAAACCTTGAAAAGTCTTGCATGAGAAGAGGTAGTTCCCACTGCACTGACGCGCTTCTTAGCTGGGGGTGGACCCAATGTTGAGTGACGTTGCAGTCCGGTGGGTCCCGAAATGTTGCGGGCCATTGGGTTGTTTGTTGGGGTGGACAGATGGGATGCGATGAGCTCTGGTTGACTGGAATGAGTGGGAAAAGATGCCTGAAAGAGATGCGAGTTGGACTCGAGAGTGAACGGCATTTCCGCAGCCAGAGGCAAGGTTGGGAAGAGAGTGGCATTCAGGTACTCGTTCCCCAACGGCGTTTCCAAAACGTGGACCTGATGATATGAGACACGGATGTGGTATAAGGTGAGGCGTCACACACCAAGCGTCCGAATTCAGCCAAGATTTGCGAGCATAGATCGGCAAGCAAAGTCCCGATGTACAATTTCTTGTTTCCCATTGCATTTGGGATCATAGCGAGACCAGGAGGGTTTTCTCCGAGGTCCACGTTGGGACTTTCGTCATGCTGGAAGGCGAAGCAAGTTTTGGCGAGCGGGAATGTCAAGGAATTGGGAGAGATCTCAGCCAGGGTGTTCTCAAACTGTTCCAGAGCGGACGACGACGACGACGACGACGACGACGAAGCAGCGATGCCAATGATGCCCAAGTTGAAGTGAGAGGGCCGGAAAAGAGACAATGGGGAGTGGGCATGCAAGCTAGGGTGTGAGGGAAAACTCAGGTGCACATAGCCGCTGGAGAGTGGACTCGGCATGAAACGGGCTGGATTCGCATACGTCAAGGGAGGCGGTATTGACGGGTGGTTGAGCGCACCTCGTTCATCTTTGGCATCGCCAGGTATATCGCCCAGACGTATGGAGTCGAACGTACGTATCTCTGCGGCATGGGCATCGAATGTGGCCCTAGGAATGTGGCCGACTGGGAGGAGGAGGATGCGTACATGAGCGAGCGATGCGAAAGCATCAGCATTCATGGATAAAGTTTCAGGACTTGAGAACGACGTTGTCAACCAAGTTTGTACACCAAAAACCTCACCGCACGCGACGCTAAACGATGGTGAGTTGCTCAGAGTTGGTCGTACGACCGTCCGTCAGCTGTCGAGAATGGGCAGGCCGTGAGTGACAAGGTGCTCGGAGGCTCAATGCTGCTCGTTGCGGCGCTCGTGTTTGTCTACTACACTACCTGGGCCACCCTCCTCGTCAGTATCTCCCTCGCCATCGTCCGTTCTGCAGCCGACAGCTCATCTCCACAGCCGTTCTTCGACGCATCGAGTCCCGTACACGACTACTTTCCCGCTCGCGAATGGGCCGTCCGGCTGCCTGCGTTTTTGCTCGTTGTCGGACTCTCAGGAATTGGTTGGTTCATCGGGTCTACGGTCATGAAGGAGAAAGCTAGAAAGGCACAAAAAGCCAAGCTTCGTGCTGCCTGACGTGCTGCCGCACATGGGTAGTAATAATTGTAATACGCCTCGACCTGTCCGTAGTCGAGTCGGTCATGCCTGACAATTCAAGACACACAACCCGGAAAGTCTTGAAGCAGCAGACGTTGGTCGGGTTTCTCAACACATCTCCCCCATCTTCACCTTCAAATCCTAGTCCCGGTCCTTCCATGCGGAAGCGGACGCGCAAGGTCTCCGGCCATTCCGATGCGACACTAGACACGGACAGCGATGTCGCTGCGATACGCTTCGAGCCAAAGCTCGTTGACACGAGTGACCAAGAGCCCTCCCCTCGTCGTCCAAAGTGGCGAAAGAGTCTCGCAGGTGCTCATACCATTCCCACACTCGCAGCGAGTGACAATTCGCTCGAGGAGACGACAAGCGTACCGCGACACCGAAAAGCAAAGAACAATGTCGTTCTTGACTCCGAAGATGACACCCGACCTCGCAAACGCAAACTGATCAAGGGTGTAAGACCTCCAACCCCCGAAGAAGAAGACGACGATATGGATATACTCGAGGCAAGAAACCGTGAGCGGTTTGGTTCACAACTTTCACTATTCGCTGATAACACCTCTTCTTAGAAGTGCTCGAGAGTCGTTTACGCTCTCGAGGCAAGATGACTGCATTTCAGCAAAACCTGGAAAAGCTCAAGAGTGAGTGTCTGAGCGCGCATCAATTTTGCAATGGCCCGACTAACTGCCTCCCTAATGTGCTCAAAGGCAAGAAACGTGGCGAAGTGGTACTCGATTCTTCTTCTTCAGCGGCAGAGCAGTCGGAGAGCTCGGCAGGTGTGCCGTTCAAGGGTGCTAGGCCGCATCACAGCGGAGAGTCGGATGCCTCGCATGACGAAACTGACAGTGGCAGCGAAGAAGACGAGGGCTTTATCGTCGACGATGATACGCATGGTGTTCCCGCGACGCAACTTCCTCTCGCATTCAGTTTGAGCACACATCAAGACCTGACATGCCACTTCAAGATTGTCTGTCAACTTTTCGTCCATCTGGCTGTACGACCCCTGGTTGACAGGCGCCCGTTTCTCGAACGTGCACTCAAAGGTCTGACTATTTGACACTCGCTTAGAGCGGATGGTTTACCATGTCATCAGAGGAGGAATACCTTTCTGTACCACTACAAGTAACTCGCCGCAAACTGAGTGGGATGCGCGATTCACTCGTAGCATCATCCGTGTGGAAATCAGACTTCAAGAAAGCCCTGGAATCATATCCCAACTTTACCCTGGTTCAACTAGACTTTGCGATACCCCAATGCGATGCGTGCCATCTTGGTGGCAGGTTGTCCACGGTGATGGGCCGATTAAGTGGAAAACCATACGATGAGTACGATTTCGAGGTATCGTCACGCAGTTCGCCTCCGACAGTTTGCTGATGGAATGTACAGGATTTATCTGACAACGAGTCAGATGACAGCTCGGAATGTGACGAAGACGAGGACGAGGACGAGGACGAGGACGAGGACAGTGATGCGGATGGAGAACGAGACGTCAGGGAAGAATTCCACCTTGGTCGATTTTGCGCGGCGCGCACACAAGCATATCACCAATTCAGTCACTGGGAGGTTCGTCCAATCACGCAGAATGCTTATACGTGACAGACTAGTGATGCAACGTAGTATTCACTCTACAAATCCTTGCAGCGGGAAATCACGGAGGCTCAAGACGAGACTCGGCGGTTCGTCAAGGTTGCGTATTTTGGTGGAGTCAAACCTCCGCGCGACCTTCACGATGCGGATAAGGTCATGGAATGGCTCGATGAGCGTGGCATCATCGACATGGAGTGGCAGAAGGTGCGGCAGATGATGGACAGCGCACGGAATTTGGAGAGAGGCGGGATGGATGGTAGTCTGTAGCAACTCGAAGACTTGATGGCAGTGTCGCATGTCTTACTCCCACTATCAACACAACCCTAGTACAGGGTCATCCTATCCCTACGCTGCCTACCACCCCGGAACACCTGGTGCATATCAAACCCAGGGTTATGCAGCGGCCTACCAAAGCGCATATGCGTCTGGCGTAACTGGCTACGGCGCCTGGCCGTACCCGTACAGCTACATTCCCCAGCAACAGACCCAGTCTACGACTCAGGTGGCAAGATCAGCCGTACAGACACCCACAGCAGCGACAGCCACCCCATCAGCGGTTCCTACTCCAAAACCGGCCATCTTCTCCTCCTACACCCCGACCTACGTGCGCGAGACAGCCGTCGCTCTGGGTGCAACTGCCGGTGTCACTGGGCGAGGTCGCAAGCATGCCAACTTCAAGGGACTTTTTACGAAAGAACGTCAGTTGGTTCACGATTATTTCCAGTGTTGCACCTGGCCTGAACGTGCGAGTCTCAGTCAAAAGCCTAATGTATGGTTTTGGAGACGACAGGAATCCGGCGACTGACACTGTGAATGTGATGGAAGAGATCCTGGTGGAATTCATTGTTGATGTCGTACGTTCTCTTTGTTGGTTTGCCCACCATGTCACGACCTTCTCGCGAGACAGTGCCAAACGGCAGGAGGACCACAGCGGAAGGGCCGACTGTCCATAGAAGACCTGCGGCGGGCTTTATCACGTCCTGCCGATGCAAAAAAACTTGCTCGAATGGAAGAACTGCTATTCATGCAAGAGGACATCAAACGTGCCCGCGCGCAATTTGAAGAAACCGACATGAATCATCCAAAAGACTTTTGAGAGTAGTATCCCCTCTTTTTGTTTCATAACAACATTTTTGATCCCAATAAACATCCCCGTGAGGATTCGGACCTCTGCAGGCAGGGTTGGCATGTACAACCTATTCTCATTCGAAACATGAGCATCAAGGATGCACGAGTCGAGAGCAAATATTTATTCTTCCATGGCATCCTCATCATCGGCCTCAGCAGCGCTCGTAGCTTCTGCGTTTTTAGCACCTTGTTGCGTATTCCGTCCTTGAACACCTAATCGCTAGGTTGAGGAACTGCCAAGCTGAGATGCCAGGAGGGGCTTACCTCCACTTTGAGCGAGTGGCTTTGCATACTGCGTCAACCATTCTTCTGACTCCCAGACTAGCGGGTACATGGTGACCATTTGCCGACGTGTTCTGGGAAGTAGTAGACTACTTACTCGCTCTGTTCCCGGCAGCTGGTTGTACGGCGGCCTTGATTGGCCTGGCGATGTTTACTTTGAGAACCCTTCCACGGAGTTCGTTGAGGTCCATGTTGTCTATCGCGTCTCGAGCATCTGTGGGAGAAGTGTATGTGACGAACGCAAAGCCACGGTGTTTGGCCTCTAAGTGAATGAATGAGAACATTGTACGGGCGGACTGGAGGCTTGGGACATGTACCTGGCTCTGAAGTGGTGCTCGTTGCGGCCGGTGGCAGCTGTATTTCGACGATCTCGCCTGTCGGGCGCGCTGGTATGGAGTCTGTGGTCCCGACAAGGCAGACATTACCCACCGAACGCAGAGAAACACTCGTAAAGGACAGATTCGTCCACGTCGTCGCCTATGCCGCCAACGAAGACGGTCTTTTTACCTTTGGCGCCGTCTTCCATGGTCAGTGCCAGTGAGATGAAGCTAAACCGGGCAGCTTTGTCTCAAAACCTCCTCCCTCTCTTGGATCTTTCTTCACAGCTCGACTCCCCTCAGATGCCTGAGCCGACTTCAAGGCTACCTTTGTACAGCTTGTATCCCCATTTCAGACACGCACTCCCGAGCCTGGCTCATTGACGCGTCTTCCTTGTGGGTATTTTATGTGGTACCAATCCTCACAGGTCCTCGAACTACCTTGTCTCACTAACATGCCTTCGTCCGTCGACTGGGAATGCGACTCTGTAGGCTCGTCTTCGTCTTCCTCATCAGATTCGTCCATCGACGAAGACCAATTCAACGCTCGCCTCTCCCCTTACTGGTCAAAGTACCGTGATCTTATTTTGTCCAAGGGCTATCGCCTGGATACTGTGCAAGATGTCAGAGAGCATTATCGGCGCCATAGAGTAGACACTGAGGCGTGTATCGTTGGTTTTTCCTGGCATCTTCGCGCACACGCCCCGTCCAACGACAGTGCTCTGTGCAAGGATCCCGGCTTGGTTTGACCCGATCCCTTTTTCTGCGTCATCCTCATCTAACCATTACCTAGCCAGAAAATCTCTTCCGAGCGACCTGCCGCGCGACCAGCAGGAGCTTGATGGTCAAGGCCGTCCATCGGTTGAGTAGAGAGGTTCAAAATGTCCGACACATATCTTTCTCTCACCTGCGACATGATCCCATGAATCACTGCATACGTGTGTTCATCCTTTGTGTCGAATAAACTTGTCATAACGCGCAGGATATAGCCGTCCTCGACATAATCGATGTGCCCATGGATGATATATGTTTCATTGTAATGGAGGAATGGTCCCCCCATCTACTGCCTGAGATACCCTTCAGACTACGCGACTTTTTATCGACGATCCATCAATGCATAGAAGTAAATATATATTTTGATTTTCTTGTGTTTTTGTTACTGACACTGTTTTTCTTCCAAGCACATCGTCTTCATGCACCGGAATCGCATGGTGCACCTGGATATCTCCCTCTACAATTTCCTCATCGATTACCGCGGCAGGTGTGCATGCATCGATTACGAGCTCAGTCAGAGAGTCGATGATCCTCTTTCTCCCGGAACTTATTGGCCAAAAGGGACGGAGGTTCCGCCCGAGCTTGAGCACGGTCAAGCATGCAATCCTTATATGATCGACGTGTGGGCCCTAGCAATTCTCATCCTTAGGACATGCAAGGTAAATAATGTAGCTATTCTATGCATCTTACAGCGTGCTAAACTCTGTATCAGATCGTCAACCTTTACATCCCTGAACTTTTGTACCTTACAAAGCCAATGCTCAATCACAATCCAGACGAGCGTCCGCCTGCAGTGGCCGTATTACAAGAGTTTAATCGTCTGGTACTTTTGATGGAGGAAGAACGTCTTAACCAGCCTTGCTAACTCAGTCGTGCATCCATTTCCAACGAATGTAGACATCATGATCTGTCTCCGATACCACCAGTCGTGACTGCGCTCTCCAGTTTCCTACGTTTCCGCTCTAGGTATCGAGCCCTTGCATCTTCTAAATCTGTATTACTGTTCCTTTTGGCAACAATCCTCTGTCTTCTTTCCTCATCGTCTCTCTGTCTCTCCGCTTCCTGTCCTTCACGTTCTTCCGCCAACTGGTGATGAATTTCTGCTGTTCTCCTTGCGACAATCTCTCTTCGACTCGCCGCAGTCCCAGTGGCACGGTGAATATGGGCCACAGTTTTGTCCTCCGATTTTTTGGTGATCATTTGCAACCCAACGCGACGTGTGTTGGGAGCTGAAAGATTCAACCCGGCTGACAATAATTCTCGTTTGTCGACGATCTGATTATCGTCATTTAATTCGACAGCCTTTCCTTGCTCGCGAGCAAGCCGAGCCAGTTCCAAGTCGGACCTTGGTGCAAAGTCTGGAGGCTTAGTGATGGTCAAGGAAGGACCTTGGGGCCCGATTGGAGCCTTGCGTTCCGTGACAGCGGCGACGGCTTCTTCATGCTTTTGCTCTGATTCCTCTAGTAGTTTTCGGTAGAAATGGGCCATCCCCGTCGTCGTCGTCCCCTTCCGCTTTTGTCTTTCGGCCTCTAGCAACACGTCAATTACACGCTATAACGGTCTGGTATGAATAGAGACAAACCTTCACTCTGTCTTTCGTCCTCCTCGGCTCTTCGTACTTCGGCCATCTGGTCTTTGTATGCTTGGGTGACGAAGGCTTCCTTGTCTGCGAACTCATTCCCTTCCAGTGCTCGCTCATGCTGGATCATCTTCTCCTCGGCTCTGAGACGATCCAAGCGACGAGTAGCAGCAGAATTCAATAGACCCTCGATGTATTTAGGCTGACAAGCTACATGAGAACGCTCGAACAAAGCAGAAGGTAAACTCACTTTACGCTGCTTCGCATCTGTTTCTTTAGCCTCTTTCTGTCTCTGCTTTACTTCCTGCATCCTGTCCCAGACTTCGTCATACTGGTATACCGTGGCGTCAACCTCCATTTCCTGTTCCATGCGCTTCTGCGCTGCTATTGAAGATGCTACGTTGTGAGCCAAACGTATTTTGTTCACGGGAGCATCTTTGCTACATGAAGCAACTGGAGCAAGGTCTTCACCTTCGTCTTCTAGTGATGAAAACGCTATTGACTTTGCGAGAGGAGGAGCGGCACCGGCGTTTTTGTTGGAGAAGGAGAAGGAAAGCTTCATAACAATCTGTGTTATGTAATCAGAGTCCTAGAACTTGGCAGTCATTATGGCTCAAAATCCATTCGACAGAAGGCGTGTAAACGGCCCAGAAGAAAGTTCTCCCCCAATTTTTGAAACCGGTCAGGATCATCTTACGACCTGGAGTGTGCGCCGCAACCGACAGTCAGCCGACATTCGCCCAATCTGTAGGACGAGCACATAACATGTCTTCTAAGCTGATCCGTTCTTTCAAGTTTTACAGCCTGGGTTAATCAGCCAAGCGAATGGCTCGGCTTACATCGAGACCGAGAAGACGAAACTAGCGTGCGCTGTGTGAGTCCTCGTGGACATGATCACTATGATTGGTCTAACCACGAACAGGTATGGCCCAAGACAGTCCAAGTCCGCCACTTATAGTGAAAAAGGTAAATTGAACATCGAGGTCAAATTTGCGCCCTTCTCTTGCACTCGTCGCCGATCACCGCTTCATGTGAGCACTTCCGCGTGCTCCAATGATTTCGATTAGACTGAGCAGGATCACCATCAAAGGATGCCGAAGACAGATCCCTTGCCGTTGCGATCCATCAATCTATCGCGTCATCCGTCTGCTTGGAGCTATTTCCAAAATCCACCATAGATATATTCATCATGATCGTCGAAAATGACGGGATTGAAGGGTGCATAGCATCTGGTGCGATAGCTGCAAGCACAGCGCTTGCGGACGCAGGTATCGAAATGTTTGGACTTGTCGCGTCGTGTGCCGTGGTAAGATGTCACGGGCGGTTAGCAACCCCAACTTGAGTATTTCCAGGCTGTGCTCGGGGACGAAATCCGACTGGATCCCACTGAAGATGAATCGAACGCTTCAGATGGCGTCGTCGTAGTCGCGTGCATGCCTGCGCTCTCTTCCATCACAAACGTTTGGCAATCGGGTCGAACCACCGCTGAGGTCACTCTCAGGGCGAGTATTAGTCCATTGTCATGCATTCCGGTACCTCACCACCCATTTACAGTGTATGGAAACGTGCCAGGATCGATGCATAGATATCCACTCTGTGGTCGCCCAATCATTGTCAAGCATGAACAAGTTATCCTAGTTTCATTCATTCGCATTTCTGCGTCGAGTTCGGCCTGTGCGTCTATTCCCGGTAATGGTGTTACAGGGCATTCCCAAGGTTTGCAAATCCTAGTCAGTGGAGTACACACTAAATAATACGGCAGTCAGACCAACAATTTTTAGTAAGAAAGGAAGCAGTAAATTGTCAAATATTATAAGTTACTGTTGGTGACGACATCCGTTACAGTGTAAATGACGTCCAGGAGTATCAACGCTATGCATTGCTCAAGCGATAGTACATGGTTAACTCAGAAGACTGCTTCCAGAAGTATTGTCGCACTGTAGCAAGGGTCATGTCGAGCGAAAGCACCGTGTCATTGCAGAGGATTTCATAGGATTCCTCCGCTCGTAAGTGGAAGTTATCTGTGCTTGGAGAACTCTGTGTGGGCGTGTCGACAGAGATGGGAGACGTGGGCCCGGCGCCGGACAGCTTCTCTAATTTTTCCCGTACCTAGAATGTGATGAGCTCAAGTCAAGTCTCGAAATATAGTTACATACATGATGAGTCAATTTCCGCACTCGAAGAAATTTGCTCGCAGTCAACTTCGATTGAGCGCTAAAGATGTTTTAGTCACAAGCACAAGGCATGGTCGGCGGGGACTTCACATACACATTCAAGAGTTCGGGTAATTGTTCGCCATTAGGCTCTGGGTTCGGCCAAGGTAGTAGAACAAAGCTAATTTTACTCGCATGTGGAACAACAGCCTTGTTCAGCAGGAGGTACTCAAGCAACCAAAGTGGCATGGTTTCTTCAAGGGCATATACGTCAGCCCAAGTGGTCGAGACACTACCTCGATACACAGTCTTCCAGCCGGGATATGATTCGTCTGACATCATCACGGTCATGTTGGCTGGAAGTGACAGAGTTGGGGCCTCACTAGATGAGGGTGGAGACAGCGGAGATGACAGTAGCAGTTGAGCGGGTGTTCTTGCAGAGCTAGGTTCGTTATCCTGTAATACGTCGGACGGCAATCAAAGGAATGAGTCCAAACAAACTGCACCTCAGGAAGGGTCAGAGTGTCCATAGTACTCCCAGCATTGCTTGTGATCGGAGAACTTGGAACAATGTCGTTTGCCGTTCTTCGACCGCTTCCCTTTCCGAGGGTTTTGAGACGACCCATTAGGCCACCGCCGGGCGTAATCGGGGTAACGGGTCCAGAGGAGTCACCAATATGACGTGGTGGGCTTCCAGGACCTCCCCAGCCAGAAAAGTCGCCATCTGATAACGCAATACTTGCCGTTGAGGGTCGGCGGGTACGAGCAGAAAAATATTCAGGCTCGCGGCTCCCGCTCGGTGGCGGTATATCAAGTCCATGAGTTCGAATTGGACGGGGAGTAAGTGGTTGATCGGAAGAAGGTGGCTGGGAGTTGCTACTCCTTGTTTTGGCAGTTTTCAAGGGTATCATTGGAGTCAGCAAGGGGGATGGTTTAGCGATCGAAGGTACAGCAGGGATAATTGTTGGCAATGCACTTGTGGAGGTGACAATAGTTGTACATGTCGGCAAGCGCGAAAAAGACCTCGATATTTCGAGAGGTGAAAGGGGCCCAGTTGCGCTGTTGCCGTTGGGGTCTGGATTCGTTCCTCCGACACTGAGGCGAGTGTTGCTGTGACTGAATGAGCCACGGATGTCGCGTTTTCGCCGAATGCGCTGCTCCTCCCGTACGAAGCCTAGGAACAAATTGCGGAGGACCCATTTTCCAATGTTAACTTTTTGACGATGTATTAGCATGAACTTTTCAAGATTGCTCCACGAACGCACTTCTGAGCTCGTCATTAAAGTGTGTGTCCGAATCAAAGCCTGCTTCGTCGGCGTAAATTTCTGCCTCAAAGCATCGCTCACTAATGTGAACGGTAAGAACTCCAGTCTTCGTGTCCACGGACGACCAGGCAGACACGACAGCCTCTCCTTCGACACGTTCTCTGACCGCCTCGAGAGCCTCTCGAGGGCTCCATTCTTTATCACCGATTGCACTGCTATGCTCTCTGCTACGAGCGCTGCCAACCAAGCTGCCACGGAGACTTGCAGCTTGGACATCCTCTTTCATGTACCAGCCGCAACAAACTCCACGGACGATATCCCATACAGCAACTTCACCCGTTGTGTCGACCGTCAGGGCATGCATGCGGTCGTTTAACAACACTGCTCGCACGAGGCCACGGGAGCCTGGTATTATCATATCCGGGTTGGAATTGAATGGGGTGGCTTCCGAAGCAAGTTCACTTAGTTCCTGAGTTGTGTAGTTTGTGCGAGTTTCATGGGCCTGATCTTGGTCAATGTTCGCCATCGAGACGCGGCTTCTCACATCTCGCTGAGTGTTCGATGGCATGAGCGTGGCGGAATGCTGAAAGGCAGCATTGAACGGTGACCGCCCACCTGGAACGGACATGACAGAAGCCGCGGAGTACAGCGTTGCTACCTCAGCATCGCGCCCTCGAGACATGAATAACGTCGGTGAAAACGAACTGTTCGGATAGGCAAGCCTGATAAGAGAAGAAAGCGGAACCTCTGGATACGACGGAAGACCGTCATCTCTGTGGCCTTGAACATCGCATCAGTAGTTGCACATGAAACAAAAAAACCTTGTGAAATTACCTTGATGCGTTGAAGGTGACGCTGACCAGTGTGGCTCCACTCCAGTCGAGATGCCTTTAGTGTCTGAAAATAGGTCTTTATCATCCCCCATATCGCGCCTCACCAGTCGCTTGGGAATTCTCCATCGACTGATCTTGGAGCTTCCCGACGCGGTCCAAAGCAATCCGTCGTCGGCGGCAACAATCTTGTTTATTCCCTCTCCGCCCTCTTCATTCGATTCTCGTGCAAGCGCGATGCACACGCCATCTGCAACCTCCGAAGAGTCCTCGACATCTACATTGCACACGATCCCGGATTTGTCACCCGAATAAAATACCTTTAGGGAAGGATGGGTGGAATATAAGGACCATACGGAATCCGTATGATACGTGAATGTATGCAGGCAGCGCTGCGAGGATAAAGACCAGAGCTTAATAGAGGCTATGGCATCATTAGGTCAGGTTGTTGCACACAGTGTACTTGCTCACCATCTGTAGAACCTGTAAGAAGCTGGAAAAGGGGTGTTAGAATGTACGTAAAATGAAACCGACGCACAACCATACATATCTAGCATCATCAGAGATTAATATCGCCCGTATGTTATCGGTGTGACCGACAAGTTTCCCGGTTCGTTTTCCAGAACGAGGATCCCACATTCGCACCACACGCTCCGGGGAGCCGCTGGCGATGGCATGGCCATATGGATCCGCTGCAATAGCATATATCGACGCCTTCGGCGCAGTCGCGTCAGGGGGATTAAGGGTTAGTAGAGGTTGTGGCATCGGTGAAGATAAGGTGAGGTCCCATAGCTTGATTGAACGATCAAATGAGCCCGAAACAATCCAGTTTGACTCGTGACTGCAAGGTTGGTGAGAAGCTGGGTTTAATTATTTGCAAGTGATTTACCAGAAAGCAAGACAGCGGACATAATCTGTGTGCGTGCCAATGATTGCCGGGTCTGTTGAAGGATTTGCGTGTGGATTCCATGCTTTGATGGTACCATCCGAAGAGGCGGAAATTACTACACTACACTGTCAGCATGGCGAGCGCGTGAGAGCAGGAGGACCGACCGGTCTGATTGTAGTTGCATAGAAGAATATCGTTGATCCAATCTGTATGCATTTGTGCGCACTGTCGAAACTGTGCGTCCTGGGTGGAGTGTTGGTTTAGGACGTGAAGGGGATGCAGACTCGTCTTACCGTGTTGAGATTGGGTGTTTCGGGATCAAGTTCCCACTGAAGTTCATAGGGGATATCGTCATGGATGGTGCTCCTCCGCTTTCTGCCGCCACTTTCTTTCACATCCCCGAGTACATCCCCATCGCGCCGTTCCCCCTCCTCCGTCTCCTCGGGCAGAGAATCATCTGCCATTCCTGTTAACGACTCCCATCGAGTGACACAACTACGGCGCGAGGAAGGGTCTCTCCTTGGCCGGAGTGGGAGTCCGAGGTCCCAGGAAATGACCTGGCCATCCCGACTCCCTGTGTAGAGTATGCCTTGTGGCGACGGGTGGCCTTGGAGCTGGGTAGTGGAGTCGAGTGCGAGGGAGGCGACGCCGAGGCGATGTCTGTGCTGGGTGCAGCTTGGTGGGACCTGGGGCTGGTGGTGTGCGGGGAAAAGGAGGGGGCGGGGTGAGCCGTGGCGAGGATAGGCGAGGGGGGGGAGCTTGAGGCGAGGCACGTAGTCGGTTGGGGGAGGGACCACGTAGGACACCCGACGCTTTGGAGGGGGCATACTAATACTGGTCCAAGTGTAATTGCGTAAGCAGACAAGGTCTCCTCCCAAAAACCATGTTCCAACGCGACCCGCGCGCAGGCGCTTTCTTGGGCGGCGACCGCGTAACTGGCCAGGACATCCGCGATCAGAATGGTGAGGCATCCCTCATCACCACCCGTCCCATGTGCTCACCGTGGGCTAGTCACCGCAGCGCTCTCGATCGCCAACATCATAAAGAGCTCCTTGGGCCCCCTTGGACTCGACAAAATGCTCGTTGACAACATCGGTGTTAGTCCATCGTCCTGTCCCGTGTCCGAATGCTCACCCCGCGCAGGAGGTGACAATCTCCAACGACGGCGCTACCATCCTCTCCCTTTTGTCCGTGGAGCATCCAGCCGGAAAGATCTTTGTCGATCTCGCACAGAAACAGGACAAGGAGGTTGGCGATGGAACTACCTCCGTGGTCATCGTCGCGGCCGAGCTACTTCGTCGCGCCAACGAACTCGTCAAGGCCAAGATTCACCCAACGACCATCATCACGGGCTACAGGCTCGCCTGTAAAGAAGCCGTAAGGTTTATGCAAGACAATCTCAGCATCAAGGTCGATGCCTTGGGTCGCGAAGCATTAATCAACGCCGCCAAGACCAGCATGGCCAGCAAGATAATCGGCAAGTGTGTGACATGTCCTGCCCCCGTTTGTACCGCGTCTGATTAACTGCCAAGCGATGACGATCTTTTTGCTCCCATGGCTGTTGATGCAATGCTCGCCGTCAAGTCAATCAATCTCCGAGGGGACATCAAGTACCCAGTCAAGGCCGTGAATGTATTAAAAGCACATGGTAAAAGTGCAAGGGAGTCCCTGTTCGTTCAAGGTTATGCGTTAAATTGCACGGTCGCTAGTCAAGGTTTGGTTTCTGATCGCCCTATTTTGCTTATCGGGTAACAACTCCACTCAGCTATGAAAAAACGTATCACTAATGCAAAGATCGCCTGTCTCGATATCAACCTTCAAAAGACGCGGATGCAGCTGGGCGTTCAAATCCTAGTTGACGACCCGGACCAACTAGAACAAATCCGTAAACGGTATGTCCATACTTCTTGGCAGTGCCATCCTGATCGCTGTGATAGCGAGGCTGAAATAACCATTGAACGCATACGAAAAATTCTCGCTGCTGGAGCCAACGTCGTTCTTACTACCAAGGGTATCGACGATCTCTGCCTGAAGGAATTCGTAGAGGCTGGGGCGATGGCCGTTCGTCGTTGCCGCAAGGAGGATCTCAGGCGCATCGCCAAGGCCACAGGAGGAACCCTTATTTCAAGTCTTGCGGATCTGGAAGGAAATGAGACTTACGACTCCAGCTACTTGGGCTTAGCAGATGAAGTCATGCAGGAACGCATCTCTGACGACGAGCTCATTCTCATCAAGGGTACGAAAGCTGTCAACTCCGCATCCGTCGTTTTGCGTGGTGCGAATGATTATATGCTAGACGAGATGGAGCGGGCGTTGCACGACACGCTGTCCGTCATCAAAAGAACACTTGAGAGCGGGTCAGTCGTTCCGGGCGGAGGTGCGGTTGAATCCGCTCTCAGCATTTATCTGGAGAACTTTGCCACAACGCTTGTCGGTTTTATTTTTCCATCTTAAGATGAGCCTATGGTTTACTGATTACGTCGCAGGGCTCACGGGAGCAATTGGCTATCGCAGAGTTTGCTGCTGCCTTGTTATTAATTCCTAAGCAGCTCGCGGTGAACGCAGCAAAAGACTCGACTGAGCTTGTCGCGAAGCTCCGATCATACCACAATGCAGCTCAAAGTGCTCCTGCCGGTGACCCAAAAAAAGTACTTTTACGATATGGGCTCGATCTCATGAAAGGTGACGTCCGAGACAATGTTGCCGCGGGCGTTTTGGAGCCTACGTTGAGCAAAGTCAGAAGTCTGAAGTCTGCATATGAGGCGGCCATCTCTCTACTGCGAATTGATGACGCGATTCAATGCATACCTGGTAAGGATCTGCGAATGAGGACTTCTGTTTTACTGATCGTGTCCCTCGAAGAACCGAAACCGGAGGCAGACGGGCATGGGCACTGACGATGTAGACAGCAATATTACATTCCTCCTGTTTTTTAGTACACACACCGAGAGTCACGTGATGTGTGAATACAGACTGAGCGTTTTCAAAGTTTCAACGTCTAACACGCGTCGACTAAGCCGCGTTGTGAGTGGTTCATTTCAAAATTTCTGTCCTCGTTGGTCCATTCTTTTACGACGGGTGCTCATCCTTGAACGTTCTTACTAGTCCCTACAGAAATATCAAGCCTTTGGGCTGATGCTATGCAACAGGAAGGCTCCAAAGCCACTGCCTCCTCGGCCATATCCTCCCCACAGATCGGGCAGCGTTTCCAGTCGCTGATATGGTCATGTCTCGACAATGATCTCGTCCAGTCTGCTGTGTTTTACGCTGAACGATATCACGTTATGGACGAACTCGACCACGATGCACGTCATCTCTACGCGACCGCCCTCCTCCGCGCCCGACAGCCGCATTCTGCGCTATATGTAGTGAGTGGCACTGAACAGGACAAGTGTGGTGGCTGTCTAGAGGTCAAAGGGAAATGCTGTATGGCACTTTCGCGCTACCGGCAGGCATGCGAGGCTCTGGAGGCTGCTCTGGAACATACAAACTATGTTCCATCGCGTACGTGTGTAGCTGGTCTATCTCGCAATCTTCTGACCTGTTTCGCAGAATCAATGGGACTCCGGACATCACGCGCTTTCCCTGAGGAGGCGGCTCTTCGTTGTCGAGCAGGAACGATGGCACTGAAAGGCAATCTCCCAGAGAAAGCCACCGCTAGCTTTCGGCAGGCATTGGCATTGAATCCACTTCTTTGGGAAGCGTTCGAGGGATTATGCTCGCTCGGTGGGTGGTTTTAGTGTCTTTTTAGATGGAAATTCAATCAAGTATCCAGGTGCTGCGCCTGAAGTTGACGAGATATTTCCACCTCGACTATTGCCGACTAAACAGGTTGCTCCCGAAGAACCCCCGCTCATCAAGGCTTTGCCAGGACCAACTGCAACAGGCGTCGGATTCTTTACCCCTGATGTTGCTGAAAACAATACTCATATCCGGAGTTGGAACAATCCCCCGCAAGCGTTTCGAATGGAGCCATCCCATGCGACATACGACTCACTGTAAGTCTCGATATTCGATTAAGACAGCAACCTGGTTTATACAATTCTCAGAGTTACCAATGAATCGTTCTTCCAGGCAGACGGCCACTTTCTCCAACAAGCTGCACCCCGTGGTCTCCGGGCGGAAGATGCATTAGCTGGTCCATCTCAGCCCCCTGCTCGGCCTCTTTCTTCGGCCGATGAGACTGGTCCCGTCCAGAAGCGTCTGCGACCAACAACCCGCCAACGGAGCGTTGATTTGGCAAAATATAAGGCATCCAAGCTGGTAGTAGACGAACCCTTGAAAAAGGCACGCGCCCGACCGGCCTTGAAATTTGCTAATATATTCTCATCACCTGGTCGTCGTTCTCAGCCTGTTCAGAACTTGAAGAACGCCATTGGAACCGGAAAGAATGGACGACATCCTGGGAACAATGGCGTTGGTCCGCGGCGCAGTACGCGGCTATTAAGTGGTGCTATGGGCAAACAAGCTGGAAAGGTCAGACCCCCGTCATGTCGTTATATGACGTCGTTGATACATAGTTTACTCACTTCTTTTACCACAGCACCCACCGCTGCGAGAACGCCGACGCCAGATTGCGATCTCACGATCGCGTTCAATAGGGTCCGACTTCGATGAGGACACAGTAGCTGCTGCAGATATGGCGTCTTCCACCTCGCCAATATCAAACGCTCAATCACATCATTCTGATACTTCCCCAGCGCCAAGCCGTTGGACCCCTGCTCATGAGCAAGCCGCTCAAGAGGCTTATGAACAAGAGATGGCCGACTACTATATCTACGATCTTGTGCGACGGTTCGCGCGCGCCACTAGAGCGATATCCGTTTATGATTGCTATTCTTGTCTGATGGAACTCGAACACATGCCTTCTGCACACCAGCAGTCATCGTGGGTGTTATCCATGGTTGGCCGTGCCCACTATGAGCGATTGGAGTATGCTTCTGTACGTAACCTATCGCCAACTTCTATCGCTTAATTTCACACATCCAGTATTGTAACTTACCTGCATCCCCAGGCTGAACGGGCTTTCCGAGCGGCTCGTGCGCTGGAGCCCTATAGAATCTCCGACATGGAGGTGTATTCGACCCTCCTATGGCATCTGCAACAAAACGTTCAACTATCGTTTTTGGCCCAGGAATTGATGAGTATCAATCCGCATTCGCCGCAGGCTTGGATCGCCGCAGGAAATTTGTTTTCGCTCCAAAAAGAGCGACCACAAGCCTTGACATGTTTTCGACGTGCAGCTGAGTTGGACCCAAGCTGTGCATACGCGTTCACTTTGAGCGGGCATGAGTCAATTGACGAAGACATTGATAAGGCAATTTCGTTTTTCCAAACCGCATTACGTGCCGACCAACGACATTACAATGCCTGGTAAGTGTGAACTAGTAAATGCGGTACCTGTCCAATTTCTGGCCTTTTTTTTCGAAGTGAGGTAAGACTTATTACATGAATGACAGGTATGGCCTGGGGACTTGTTATCTGCGAACGAGCAAAGTCCGACTCGCAGAATATCATTACCGCAAGGCGCTTGAGATACACCCTCAAAATGCGGTGCTCCTCGGATGCGTGGGGATGGTGAGCCAACTTCGTCCGCCTTACTGATAAGGGTGTTGCTCGTTGCCGTTTGGTTGACATGCGTATCACAGACTGTGGAACGTCGCGGAGATAAGGTTGCAGCATACAGTCTATATGACCAAGCTGCGCATCTGGCGCCTGACAATGCGCTGGTTCGTTATCGACGAGCGAAAATGCTTATTTCAATGAGGCGATACAAGGTGAGAGCGACATGGCGCGGTGTTTTTGGATGACGAGACTCTTATCTATGATGGACAGGAGGCGATTGAGGATTTGCAGAAGCTTCGCGATAGCTCGCCTGAGGAATCGAATGTCGTCTTCCAGCTCGCCAAGGTGTACCGACTTGTCGGAGATGAGGCAAAATCGGCGCATTGGCTCGCCATCGCGCGCGACATGTCACCGAAAGGCGTCAACAAACTGAAGAAGCTTATTGACACTGTCAAGGACGACGAAGCAGGGGAAGATCAAATGGACGAGGGGTGATTTTTTTTTCTTAATTTTTTCCATGACGGTTGTTGCTATTCTAGTACTAGCAGACGGAGCGCTGAGCCATATCATCGCGTGACCTGCAAATTATGGAGAGGTGTTGTGACATGTTTATAACGTGGCTGTGAGAGGGGCTTCGTTCCGAGGTGATGACGGTTTTGAGTCACAACAAAATCTCGGTATTTCAAAATTATTATATAAACCTGCCTGCCCCGTCCCCAACCCTCCCCGCCCTCTTTTTCCCTCCCAACACCATGCCCTCGTCATAATCCTGCCACGCCCCAGTCACCGTCCCCCCTCCCTCTCGCGTCCACCCCGCGAGCGCATCTTGCTCTCTCCTAAAGTATGGTCAACAAATTGGCCCGTAAATCCAACAACGGCACCATTCTGTTCGAGCCCTTCATCGTATATCGCATACATATCAATTCGCTCTGAATCCTGGTCTGTATTTTCAAAAGTGCCCCTCGTTCGATACTTGGGCCTGACATCCGCGTCGCGCGCCAGACACTACATTTCCGCGACAATTTGCCCCCTCACCTCACGCAGATGTCGGCAGAGTATCCCAATCTATTCACAATGGCCCGTAACAAGTTGCACGCCGCTATAGGTGGCAAGGACAACTGTAACCTTCATCGCTGGGTTCTCCTTAAAAATTCGGTGTTTCGCTCACAGTTTCCCCCTACACCCTCCGCATTGAATGGTCCGTCCACCACCATGTGTGTATTTTCTGAAGATGTAGCAGATGACGAAGAAGACGGTGCTGAATCGGACTCATTCATGTTCCCCGACGCCAGTAAACTTATTCCTCGAGGTGGTTCTGATGTGACCGCTTCTGAAGCTGAATGGCTCGATTCCCTCTTGGAATCCCTATGTGATGGTGAAGAGGACGAGTTCTGCGCAGAATCGGACGTTCGCGTTTCAGTCGTTGCTGTGGAGGAAGACGACGACGCATCTCTGAGCCCCCTGACGTCTCCCATGTCGTCCTCTGACGACCTTGTTAATCAACAGGCACACTGTCCCCCTACCGCCATTCCGTATCCTGTTCCATATCCACTTTTCCACCCTCCGCTCGTTCGCCCATATGAACTGGTCCCTACCGTCGAGTCTCCGTTGATTTCTTCCACACCGACATATGATGCTCTCTCTCGTTATGATATCGATGAGCTAGACGACCTCTCCGTGCCAGAAGCAATAGAGGATACTTCTGACGATGAGTCTGATGCTCCCTCGACACCGTCGCTGGGCCGATGCTCTGACCTCTTTTTCGGGACCTCGCTCTCGGGAGAACGTAGACAGCAGCGGTCGCAGCCGGACGTATACATTCGCATGACAGGTTCGGTCTATGATCGTTTCGAGCTTGACCCGCTCCCATTTCCTGACGAAGGCAACTTGAATTCGTATCATGTCTACCAAGAGTGCTAGCTATTGGTGCTATGTCTGCCATATAATTTACATTCGTCAGTATCGCTGGTTGTTGATATGCTAGTTTGCTTTGTATCCTAGACTTTTCTTTTTTCTTTTTTTCATTGAGCTCGATCTCGGTTGCGCTCCATAAAAGGGGGGATGTCCCAGAACCGGTCACCCTGGATTGGTAACGGGGTTCGGCTGACGTACTGCATCGAAAGGCTGTTGAATGCGTTTGGAAACACAGGGGATGTGGGAAGCGGTCGGCACTCTACAAGAGGTGCTGGCGCGTGGAGTGAGCAACACGCGTCCGTCGCCAATCCACGCACATACCCAATCTCAGCAAGAGCGGACATTCCTCTTCTAGCCGAGAAGCGACGTTGCTGTAGGTCAGGTCAGACACCGCCCAGCGCACAAGGAACCACGACGCACTTGTCGACATAGTCGCGAAAGCGGTTTGCAACAAAAACCATGTTGCACAGGCCGGCAAGAGTCCAGTTGGCCCGAATGACGTTCTCGTACAGTTTCAAGTCACAGTGCGGCATGAATAGGATCGTGGGACAGTCCAGCGAATATCGTGCACCCTGTAGACACACCTGCAATTCAGTTTGAAATGGGAACCCGAGATGAAATCGCGCTTGCTTGGATATGATCCAGACACCGCATGCCAAGGGTCTCGAACAGTTGTGCATCTGCGTCCGTGAATACGGGGTCATACACGAACACATCGGCCGAGTCCTGAAACACTGTTTAGTTTTTGTAGTCAAAGTTTCCGGACCTCACACACGATATCTGAACAGGCACGCAGATGACTGAGCAAACCAAGTTGCGCGCGGGCGTCTCGAGACGACGACGGGCTTCCCAATCCCAGACACAGCACTTTTCGAGGTTGACTGCGCACGTCATGAAGCGCCTTCTCGAACGTTTCTTTCGTCCGGGAAAGACCATCTCATCGAAATGCATCACGGACTCTTTAGCAAAAAATACGTACCCTTGCAGCCTTGTGACCAGCGGCCATCAGTCCTCAGCTCCTCTTTTACGCGTGTCAGCAGATCGAATGGCGTCGCCTTGTCCTTTTCTTTTCGCTTCTTGCGTGGATTGACTCGGGTGAATGAGTCATACGCGAACGAGCCGCCCTGCATGAGCACGTTGTATGAGTCTCAAGCGAAACCTCGCATTCCGGTCCCGAATGGGGAGCCGAACAATCATCGTAGATGACACTAAAGTGACTAAACACTACTAGATCGTTTGAATCGCCCACAAATCATCTCCCAAGTGCGTTGCGATTTCTACACCAACCCCCTTGTTGACCTTGCGCATTTCTTCCGTGCCCAGCCTTGTCATCCCGACTGCCACCGCATGCTCCTTCCCTTCTGCGTGGACCGCAACGAGCGAGTTGGTGGGGATTTCATGTTCCGCCGCCGGAAGATAACCGCCAGCGGACGTGAGACCAGGACACATCATGTGCGCCCCTGCAAGCAGGAAACGTATTGCACCGCGATCTATACCAACTTTGGGCAGTAAGAATGGGTCTGCGGGAATGCTAATAAGGAATCTGTGAGACTAGGTCACAAGAGGCATCACCTACACTTGTGGAGCAATCGAAGAGTTGGAAAAAAGTGACCATCAAAGTGCTGAAAAAATAATGGTTCACTGTTGACGGTGTATATCGAGATGTGTTCTCTGCTGTCTTGTCCGGCGGGCGGGTTCACGATGAGCGATCACCGGAATCAGTGAGCAGGACACGGACCATTTCACATGAGTGAGTGACTCTTTCTTTGGCCATATCTGTTCGAGAGTTTCAGGTTGTAATTTCCACTGTGCGAGCACCGCTGCCCGGATGGATCGTTGGACAGAGGACTTGGGTGGTGTTTGGCTTGTTATATCGGTGGATGGCGAGAATCTGCGGGTCGCAGTCAGTGATCTGTCCGCTACCTCAAGCAAGGGTGATTACTTGTTGAACATGGTGGTCAATCTTATCAAGCCGACATCCGCGCTTGGGCTCCACCTAATATTTTATATTACTTTGGCACCTTCCACGACCTATACTAATATGTACATTAGATGTGAAGCTGTGAGGACATCGATAGCAAAGTGAGAAGAGTTGATAGAATGAAAATAGTTCAAGGTCTGGAGTACAATGAGAGGCGGCGTGCATTTGTGGCAAGGAAACAAACAAAAGGTGTGCGAGAGATGAGGGGGAAAAGGGGAGCACAAGTATTTCCTATGAAATATCCTCATCCTTGTCTTCCAATTGGGACGGCTTCAGCAAGCCAGGTACGCGCATCGCGAGTTCTCGTTCAGCTTGTGCCTTCATCAGTGCCTCGGCTTCCTTCTCCTCAAGGTATAGTTCAGCGTTATCGCCAGAAGAAAATTCCTTGAGCTGGATAAGGAAGTCACGCAATGCAAGCTTGAATCGATTGATGTCGCTATGAAACTCTCCTAGTCCAGCAATGAATACTTGGACTTGGGCACTGCATTACCACCAAGTCAGCGGAGAAACATCAGTTCCGATGGCAGACCTACTTGTGCACATGAGGGAAGGCTGTCTTCAGCAGATTTGCGCAATACTCCTTGAGGAACGATGAGTTGGACATGTTCGGATCCGCAACCTGTGTCGGGTTGAACAATGGAGACTGGATCTGGTTTGTCTCAACAAGCTGAAACATTCGAGCAAGGAGGAGACTCTGAAGTTTAAAGCCACTCTTATGATCAGCATCCGTAAGGACAAAGAAGATGTCCTGTAAGATGCTCAGGAAGTATTGCTGGAAGAAGACATTGCTAACGGCTGGCTCCGCGCTTGCGAAATTGTTGACCACCTCAAGACACACTGGATAGCTTCAGTAAGGGCCCACAAAAATAAGAGTATCAACGTACAATTCAAACCCGTATCCGCGATATCTCGCATGGTATGTTTGATCGCCCAAATAATACTGTCCATGAACAGCTTGAATTGGGTCGGCGGTATTCCAAGAAGAGCTGTAGTGGAGCCTTGAACGACTGCGCGGATGAAATGGAATACCACCACGCCTACCAGGGAAACAGTTGAGGTTAATGGCTCTTAACAACTTGAAGAAGCCAACACGATGCTCCGGAAATTCAGCAAAGTCTTGGTTGATCATGTTGAGTGTAGGTTCGAATACAGCGTCAAGGATAGCGGGAACCTGTGGCGTAAGAAGAGGCTGAAGTCGCCAGAAAAACTCAGCGACCACCCTCTCCGATAATAGAGAATGACTTACACCAAGGCGGCCAGTGATCGTCGCCATCACGTTAAGAACTTCAGCGTCCCGGGCAGTAGGCACATTGCGGCTATAATCCCCGAGGATAGCATCCAGGAGCGGTGGCATAAAATTGACATTCACGGCATCCAGATCTTCCGCCTTCTTGATGTACGTCTCCATCAATTTCAGAATCTCCTTTTTGACTGTCCGCAGTTGACGAATCTTGGGGGTTTTTGTCGCGATCACGCCTGATAAAAGGTATCAGCCAGACTGCTAGAATCGTGATGTCAATGCCGACCTTCTCGTGCAACAGTTTCGCTGATAATGCCACTGACGGCCTTATAAAGACCAAGCATATCCAGAAATACGCGGCCAACTTGGGGCAAATAAAAGCTCCCGATGGAGGTGCATGCGGAAACATTGGTTTTTAACACGTTCGAGAGGATTTTAATGTTATCGAGGTTGCTCAATACGTCGATGTTCTGTGCAGCTTGTGCCATTAAAGAGTCCCACTCCAAGATCAATTAATCAGTCAGTCAGTCAATCAAGGGCATGAAAGGTGAAGGGAACACTCACAGCGTTGTTGGGCAATTCCATCAATTTTGCGATCAATTTCTCTTGTTGAGGCTTGTTCGGTTGAGCAGAAATCATGTATCCGACTGCCTCATAGAACGTGTGCACCTTACAAGAGTTCGTGTGAGTTCATGAAACACGAAGTTGAGAGACACGTATGTATACTTGTTGAGGCGACAGATCAACGGTAATTCTGTGCAACAGCCGTAAAATTTCGTCGATAAACGGTTCTTGCTCCCCAGACTGTTGCATAACGAAATGTCGACGGCATTTCTGAGCAATCTTGATGAAAGTATCACAGGCCATGTCCTGGACCCCTGAAGGTCAACCATTCAGGGTTAGGGCAACGAACGCGATTGATGTTTGGCGCTCACCTTCGTGGGTCTCGTGCATAAATTCGAACAGCTTATTGACTACAGTCTTCAAGAACTTCCAGTGCGCCTTGAGGAAGCGAGGATATTGTCCGACGATATACATGATATCCGACGCGACGACAGCTTTGTTGTCCTTCCCTCGTTTGATCTCGCACAATCCAAGCAAGTCCTTTATCACAGTTACCAAGAATCGTTTCTCAGTCTCCTCGTCTAATATAGATACGTTTGCGCCAAAAAAGACTAACACGGAAGGACAATAACTCACTCATGGCGCCGGAGATACTTCCAATTGCCCAGCAGAGTGTGTTCAAATTCTGCCAGCTCCATTCTGAGCCGTCAACTTGCTTAGCCAACTTTTCCGTCAAGATGTTCTCTGTGTCAACGACGTCCAGATGGGTGAGGTACACCAGAAGTTCACGCATCTGCTTGTAGAGAACGATGGTGTCGGACTCTTTCATAAATTCCCGGACAATTTCGCCCTCATCGTTTTCAACGATGAGAACCTGAGGTCCTATTAGAGAATGTGGGCAGAGAGACAGAAGGTTCGTACCTCTTCTGGCTTGACCATCCGTTCAATGACAACAAGACGGAGGTTGCTCAAGACATCACTATAAATGTTCTTCCGTAAAGACATCCCGTTAAGCATGTTGCTGGTTCCATTCCCGAGACTCAGTCCCATGAGTAAACCACTATCTCCGATGGGCAGCGCCTGAATTTCGTCGTAGAGCTCCGCGACGAGCTTCGACCAGTATTCGAGCGTGATCTTGAATATTTCACGCTCATCGACTTGTGATACCTTGACTATGTATAGATGAGCATTGAGCAGTACGTCGCGATTTGCCTCGGTTTCAACGGTTCGAAGGTGGTTAGATAAGAAATTACTTAGGAATAGTGCAAGGTTGAGGACGAGTTCTTGACCAGAGTCGGACGCGGATGCGTAGGCAGCGGCGATGTTGGTTGAGGGAGGAATCATACGATTTACGGATGTCATGACCATAGCGAACAATATCACGAATTTAGGATCATACTCTGGCCCGACGTTGAGGCCAGCGATTTCGGCCAAGCACTTCAGAGTCACGTTACGGAACTCTGGGGCTTCGAGAAACTAGGTAGATCTTAGGATGGAAGAGGAACGAAAGGAGTGCCACCTACGCGATTGAGTAGAAGATCGATGATGGTGGTTTCGAAGATATAACCAAGAGGTATCCAGTTCAAGAACCTTAATAGTGTCTCTAGAGTGGCCTTGATCAAACTCGTTTTTTGAGCCTCCTCGAGGACTTCGGAACAGAGCTTAAAGATCTCGCTAAACTCGCCGCACATCTGATTTTTGAGGTTTTTTATCTTTGTCTGGGTCATTTGTTCTGCGGAATAGTCAAAGACTTCCTCAGACAAAAGACGCAAGATGACCATGTTGTTCTCGCATAGCGAGAGATTGGTTTTGGAGGACTCGACGAGTTCGGTTATAAAGGTTGGCCAATTATGTGGCCACTCTTGCTTCAGAATCTGGAGACGATGGGATGCGCATGAACGACAAGGATGCTCTATGAGGCAGAATCTTACTTGGACTAAGGCAAGGTTGAGTTTATTGATAAAGGTCTTTTCCTTTCGCATGGTGATCTCGTCTGAAGCGACCTTGACAGTTATCCCGACGACGAAGTTCCTGATACCTGAGAGACGAAATGAGGTATCGCGTCTTGCGAGAGGGAGACAACGGATACCTTGTCGCTGGCCTTCAGGCAGGGTTTTCCAGCGTGTGGTGATAAGTTTCTCGAGGATCTGGAGACCAATATACTAAAAGAGACGATGAGATGGGCAACGTGTGAGTGGACTGGTGCAAACTTTTGACTGCTGAAAGGATGATCGCTCCATAATCTCCGGAACTCTCGTCCATGCATCCGGATGTTCTTCCAGCTGGGTGAGGACTTGCTGGGCCATTTGTTGCTGGGAAGAGGTTATGGCGATAAAAAGTAGAGATGAGCTAAGACGCGGACCTCCTGACCGCGACCGGTGTAAAAGGCCATCGCGACCTTGTCCAAGAGGGAGACATCGAACTCCTTGGAGAAGTCAAGTAGGCCCTGGTGATGGAAGATGAGCATGGAGAGAGATTGAAGGGAGAGTTGCGCGTGGATACCTCCATGATTAGGGCTTGAAGCAAGACGAGAGATGACAGACGACGACGACGACGACGACGACAGCGAGCAAGGAAGAAAGAGACCGTTGGACGACGACGACAACGCTGGGCAGAGGGTCATCTAATCATATTATGTAATACATATCACACGTTCACTCGTTGCGCTCGCCGCCGTCCGTCCCCCCCCCCGCCCTCCGCGCTCACCAGGAGTCGCTCAGAGCGCTCAGAACAGTGCGCGTGCTCGACGTCATGCAACACGGTGACGAGCCACCTTGATCGATGAGCCACCATCCTCCAACTCCGCGAACATAATCCCATCGCCCCTAGACCCCTCGTCTCCTTATCCGAATCACCCAACATGTCGGATCACGAACGTGGCTCAGACAGTCCCTTCTCCCAGTTCTCTATCGAGGACGACGAGATAATATGGAACCACGGCCCTCTTAGCGACACCGACTTCATCGTCCTTCGTCACCCCCTCATCGATGCTCATTCACTCCCCTCCACCCTCTCAGACTTGACAGGACACCCTGACTCGGACGGTGACTTGTCCTCTGCACTCGACAGCTTCTCCTTGCGTGATCATGACTCTCTCGTCGACGCTTCGTCTACCAGTGCAGAGTCACACAATGGTTCTGTGCGCACTGACAAACATAGGAGGCGCGCTTCGAGGAAAGCCAGTCGTCGAGTCCAACCTTCCGACGTCACTTCCTCCGGTTCCGAGTACCACAGTGGAACCAGCACTCCTACAGCGTCATATGATGACGCCTCTGCTTTCATATCTCGGTGTGTCTCGCAGTCACCCTTGTGGATTGTTCAAGATAATCGAGGTTGTTTCTCAGTTTCATTTCGTCCCCAATGAAAGGCAACGATGCAGAACTCAGTCTGTTGCGCGCGCTCATAGTCGAGCTCGGCCTCCGTTCACCCAATGCTTCGGATCTTCCATCCACGCTCACTTCTGCTCGTAAGGTCCTCAAAGCAGAAGCTCACGTCAACATCAAGGAATATGTTGCCGTACGCCACAGGGGCCAATCAGCTCTCCGTGAGATCTTGAAACCCAGCAAGAGTGCACTTCGTAAAGACATCAGAAAGGGGAACAGGGCCTCGTTGCAATGGGTCAAGCAACAAGGCTTGCAGGTATTGCTTATCACCTGTTTCACTTAGTCTTTTCCCCCGCTATCGGAATGCATGCTCACTCGCACTCGCCGAGTATATGTAATATTTAAATGAATAAAAATTGTCCAGGGCGGTACACTTCAAGGTATAGGGCACTTTACATGCCAGTAGACATGACAGCAACAACCACAAAAATCAGATCCAGTAGAGGCCCAGTCCAGGGGAGAAATGGAAGAAGATAAACCACGTCATTGAATATGTCACTTATGGTGACTAACCTCATTCAACGTCGACTAGCATTTGTTGTCTATATGCCTTTCTCCGCCAGAGAGAGTGCAATACCAAACTCAACCATGACCCTATTAATAACAAGAATGTTCTGGGGATTGCTCGTATCAGGAGTCGACACCATTCCCCCAGTCGGGACTGCCAATCCACTGGCAGGACCAGTACTAAAGTTTATCGAGGAAATGGGGGTGGTCGAAGAGGTGGTCGAAGAGGTGGTTGAAGAGGTAGTCGAAGAGGTCGTGGTCGTGGAGGTTGTGGTCGTGGAGGTCTCGGGAGGGGGAGTATAAGCCGAAGCACTCGAGGTCGTGGGGGGTGGAGTGTAGGCTGGCGTACTCGAGGTCGTAGGTGCAGGGGGGGTATAGGCTGGGGTAGATGATGTAGTTGGCGGTTCCCAAGTAGTACTGGGGGGTGTCCACGCTGAAGAGGTGGTGGCGTCGTCGTACCACCATACGCCATAGATGACACCTACGCTCTCCGAGGCGAAGTAGTCAAATAGACCCCGGGAAAAGTCCAGACCACCCCAGGGACATGCCTCACACTGGTCACATAGAAGGCAGAATGAGCATTTTCGATGGGACTGTCAGAATGAGGGATATGATCGAACCTCATCCATAATGGTAGCTTGAGCGGTCTTCCCACCATATTGGATGGTGATGGTTTTAAAACACTGAGGACCAGGGTATCCGCCACCGTATTGTGGAACATTTAACGCCACGATCTAAGATATCCTTAGCTATCAGTTGTTACGAGATGCTGCTACTGACCCAGTCGCTGGCGACATTGTAAACGCCACAGGCACCTCTTCGATGCAGTGCATAAGTGCCCAATCTCTGGCCAAAGTGCAGAACTTACAGTCCAACGTCATAAAAGGTGAATCTTGCGTTGGTGTACGTCTGACGCTTACGAATATCAACATCGCCTCGTGCACGGAGAGCCACTTCCTGATGACGCTTGCTCCAATGGGCTGTAACGAATGGAAGTATGAATGTGAGAAAGGCCCAGATTACCGGGGCCTTTGGGAGCATGACCAACGTAAAACGAGTGTAAGGGCTGGCGTTTAAAAGTGCAGCCTGCGTGGAGTATAACGTTCTCCGTCGACGTTGAAGGTAAGTTGGCAATGGGTCGGGTTACCAGACAACCGTTGTCGGGCAGATATTTGCTATAGCACCGCCACCCTCATGGAATAGTAACTGATTAAGTCGTATGGTACACATAACTCCAGGTGATAAATGGCACCGTCAGAAAATAAATTTGCATCTGGAAATGCCCAGTAGCAGAGCAAAAAGAATAATATGGGTATAAGAGGGCCCATGTCCGTTAGTGCTCATGATGTGGTGTCCGTCTATGATACGCAACATGTCGTCTTACTTTGACTCCAACCGCTATTTCGCAACGGCAAGATGGAGGGGGTCGGTCAGAGAACCTGCTCTGCCCCTCACTGCATGCCACTGCAATCGATCAGGAATTGGCCAATCAACACGATAGACAAGTTTATGTCCGAAAGGACAGATGAGTTGGCGGCCCCCCCTGGTGTGGCAGACTCGGCGGCAACACTGGTGGTCGTCTGGGTAGGGACTAGACTAGAGGTGGTCGAGCTAACGGTGGAGAAGCTAGAACTCGAGGAGCTGGTGGTGGACGAAGTTGAGGTCGTCGTCGTCGTCGTAGGAGGTGGCTGCCAAGTGCTCGTTGTCGGTGACGGGAGCGAGGTGGTAACGGGTATATTCACGCTGGTGGTAGATGGCGAGGGAGAGGGGGAAGGGGAGGAGCCTCCCGAACCGTAGTTCCATGTGCCGTACAAGACACCGACACTGACATCGGCAAAGAACTGAAAGAGGCCCTGTGAGAAATCGAGGCCATCCGGCGGACAGCTCGGACACTGTTGTTGTTGTTAGTGATATGTAGGTAATATATAGGCAGGGAAGCGTATGAACAACCACACACCTTGTCCACAATCGTGGCTTGTGTTGTTTGTCCGTTGACTGTGATAGTGATCGTCTGGAGGCATTTTGAAGAATCGTATTGCTAATGGTGGATTAGCTGTGTCTTCTTATACAGAGTGAAAAAAATTTACGTCTGCGTCGAGTGCGACGACCTGAGTACAGATGAAGGTGAGTAGAGACATTAGACCCCAGACAGCACGCACAAAATCAGACGATTGGCTGGTGAAGCCACACGCGCCGAGACCGACTTGGAAATAGGTGAAACGAGCGTTGTCAAAGCGCTTGTGGAGGCTGATTTCCCCGGGATCGCGATGAGCAAGGTCACTTTGTCGGTGGACATGGTGGCGCCTGCCCAGGTGTGCATCACCGAGCGAGGGAGAGACAAAAGTGATGACGAGGGAGAGGGCCAACGCAAAGCTGGCAAAGAGCCGCATGACAGTAAAGAATGACTTGGCGAGGGAGTGGGATGCAACAAGGTGGAGAGAGAAAGGCGTGCGCTGACGTTAATATTATATAAGCACAACATAACCGAGGGAGTCTAGAAGCACATTGTTGACAAGGATGGGAAGGAGGGCGCAACGTTTCAGCACCGCCTACTTTTATTTTATATTCTCATAACAATGGCGACAGTAGGACATGCGTATCTACGGAATGCATTTTCAGCATCACGATCTCAGCTCCGGAGTGGCTGAATCACAGTAATCTGGGCACAAATCTCCTTAGACAGTCTTTCCACCAACTGCGGCAAGGGCTCACCGTTATAAACTTGAGTACTTCGTCAATCAGCAAAACTGGCGCGCTGAGGTATAACACTGCCTTCCACTCTGCCCAGTTGAGTGGTGTGATCGCGAACAACGATGAAAAGAATGGGATGTACAAGATCCCAAAATGCAGCATCATACTGAACGCAATGGCGCCCACAAGGAATGGGTTCTTCCAGAGCGGCAGACGAAGCAAACTTTCGTTCTCTGACAGAGAGTTCATGGCGTTGAACATCTCCACTGTGACCAGAATCGAAAGACTCATGGTCGTAGCGCGTCGCGCCATCTCGTTCGTGAATATTTCACATCCAACCTCAGGGAACATGGTTGGGCATTGGTGAAAGTGAGTCTGGCACCAGTTCAGTCGCATGATCCAAAGGAACTTGGTCCACTCACGAGTTGATGGAACGTGATTTGGGGTCCTCCAGAGTAGTAAACAAACCACCACACATACCCAAACACCGTGGCGCAACCAACATAAATGCCGATGACCAGGTATCGGAAGAATAGCCATTTTCCTATTAATGGCTCCCTGGCATTTCGTGGAGGTACACGCATGATGGAATGATCAGCAGGATTAAACCCGAGGGCGGTGGCTGGTAGACTGTCCGTAACGAGGTTCACCCAGAGCAACTGGACAGGAATCAATGCCTCCGGCATACCCAATAACACAGTCAGGAAGATGCTAGCAGTCCAACTCAGCAATATGGCAGCGCAAGGCAGAGATGATGCATACCTGACAACCTCACCGATATTGGAAGAGATTAGGTATCGAATAAATTGTTTAGTGTTGTTGTATATGAGTCGGCCTTCTTCTACAGCTTGTTCTATCGTCATGAAATTCGAATCCGCGAGAACCATGTCTGCCGCCAGCTTGGCGACATCGGTGCCACTGCCCATCGCAACACCAATGTCTGCTTTTTTCAATGCTGGAGCGTCGTTAACGCCGTCACCCGTCTGAAAGATTTCCTGTGAGACAAACAGCTCGAGAGACCGAAAAAAGGAATCTTGCCATCGCGACCACCATTCCCAGTCCTTGGAGAAGATCGACTAATTGGCTTTTGTGTCCCGGTTCCGTCCTGCTGAACAAGCTCGCGCGCTGCACGGCCTGTATTTTCTCCTCGTGACAGAGGGCGTCGAGCTCTCGTCCTGTGTAGCTCTTACCCACCAAGTCTTCATCCTCGCCAAATATCCCGATCTGGCGACATATCGCCTCAGCGGTTCCTTTATTATCACCCGTGATACAAATTACGCGGATCCCCGCAGCTCTGCAATTTGCAACGGCCAGACGGACCTCTGGGCGTGGGGGATCGAGCATGCCAACCAGAGAAACAAAGACGAGGTTTTGTTCAAAGCGAGCATAGTCTTGCGTGTTCTGGCTAAGGTAATGTGTAGCATTGGTGTCCTTCGCATCAACATAGGCCATGGCAAGTGTCCGTAGGCCTTTGGAAGTGTAAAGAGTGATTTGTGCGAGAATGGTGTTCCTTAATTCAGTTTTCAAAGGAATAATCTTGCCGTGTATCATGACAGATGTGCAGCGTTCAAGAACGGACTCTGGAGCGCCTTTGACGAACAGAGCACCGACACCATTGAGACGAACCAGAACAGACATCATCTTGCGGTCCCGGGAGAATTCAAAGGTCAATAAACGGGGTATATTGTGCTCGAAATACTCGCTGACGGCGCTTGCTCGAGCCGTATGTGTCATGGATGACAACGATTTGGCAACTTCTGCGTCTGGACAGCCCAACTTCTCGACGAGAACTTTAAGTGCAGCCTCTGTAGGTTCTCCAACATTGCTGTAGGCGTCCTTATCCTGGAGGAGGAATAAGCAGAATTCTGTATGGGTAGAGGGCTGCGTACCGCCTGGTATGTAATTTTCGCATCGTTACACACGGCACAAATTTCTGCGAGTCTGCGGATGGGATCAAGACTCAAATCCGAGCTCTTACCCCCTGAGGACCAGACTGAGCCATGCGGCGAATATGTGGCACCTTCGACTTGGTATTCGGTTGGAGATAGTGTTTGTGCGTCGATCACAAGGAACTGAACGGCGCAGAGGGGTGAGCAAAGCCAGGGTAACCGAGTGTGACGTACCTTGGAGACGCTCATTTGGCTCGTGGTTAACGTACCGGTCTTGTCGGAGCATATCACGTTTGTGCAGCCGAGAGTCTCAACGCTAGGCAGGTTTCGAACGATGGCATTTTTCTGAGCCATTTTCTTGGTTCCAAGAGCTAAGCAAGCAGTGATGACAGCAGCGAGGCCTTCGGGAATAGCAGCCACGGCCAGCGCGACTGCAATCTTGAAGTAATATATTGCACCTTTGAGTACACCGCGATGGGAAGGGTCCCAAAAGTGACGGATATTAACGAGCCAGACCAAAATGCATATTACGGATATGACTTTGGCGAGCATATCGCCAAAGTCGTCGAGCTTGCGCTTCAACGGCGTTTTGTCGCTGATTTGTTGGGATATAGAGTGGTGAATGTGGCCTATAGCGGTTTTTTTGCCAGTGAACGTGACGACCGCGCGTGCGGTGCCATTTACGACAGTTGTGCCCTGCAGAAAGGTGAGGAGATGGATGACAAGAATAGAGCGATAAGCGCACAGAGAAGAGCATGTTAGTCATGTCTTGTTTGACGGCTTTGGGATCGGGGACGATGTCGATGGACTTGTTGACGCTGCTGCTTTCACCCGTGAGAATTGCCTGATCAACGCGAAAGCTGCTGGATGAGATTGAGAGAAGTCTACAGTCGGCGGGAACTTTGTCTCCGACGGCGACGGCGATGATGTCGCCAGGGACGAGCTCGGAGGCATGTATGCGAGCGAGATGACCGGACCGGAACACGTTTGCTTCGTCGGGGGAGTACTCTCTGAGGGCCTGGGAAGGGATGAGTCGTGAGCGGAAGGGTGGGGAAGGGGAACTTACGTCGATGGCCTGTTCGGCGTTTGTTTCCTGGACGACGCCAACGACTGCGTTGGCGATAAGGATGAGAAGGATAACGGCGGGCTCGACGAAGGCAGCAAAAGGACTCGCGTCGGCGGAGTGCTCGAAGAGGGCGAGGAGGAAGGAGATGGCGGCGGACGCAAGGAGGATGAGGACGAGACGGTCCTTGAACTGGTCTAGGACGAGCTGCCAGAGGGGTGTTGGGGGCTCCACTGGGAGCTCTGTGGGGTGTGTGAACGGAGGTAGGAAGGAGGAGGAGGAGGAGGAGGAGGGCGCGTACCATTTCTGCCGTAGAGCAAGGCGTGACTGGCAGCCTTGTCTGTGGAGAGGCCGACGTGGGGGTCGACGGCAAAGTGTTCGAGGATTTGGCGGGGTTCGAGCGTCCACGGCTCGAGGATGGTCATGGCAAAGCGTGCGTGCGTGCAAAACCACCCTTTTTTTCTTTTTCTGGCGCGCGGACCCGGCACACACTCGGCAACTCCGGGCCGGTGACGTGGCGATGTATCAAACAAGGACAAACACAATGCGACGACGACGACGCCGACAACAACGACCGCGACGACGACGACGACACCGCGCTCGAGGACCATCTCCTCCCGCCATGGGCAACACCGGCTCATCATCTGGACGCCCCCACCACGACGACACTGTCGACTATGGCTTCCTCTCCCCGCACGGCGTCTACACCGGCCCCAGAGACTGGAACCATTCCATCGTCACCCAGCTCATCGTCGACAGGAAGCTCGCGCCGTTTTACCGTCCCCTCGAGGACTACAACGCCGACTGGGACGACGACCAGATCCTCACTGCACGCAAGGATCTCCCCGACTCTGACAGCACCGTACCCGACCCTCTCACTACCCGTCCTGACCCTCGCGACACCGCAAAGCCCGCCCCCCCCTCAAAGCGCGCATCCTCGCTGCCTTCGCGCTGCCCAGAGGCCGCCCTCTACAGGGGCGCCATCGAGTGTCCAATCTGCTTTCTCGTCCGTTATCTCCTCATCTCCCCCACCACTCACTGACGTTCCCCGCAGTACTACCCCCCCAATATCAACCATTCCCGCTGCTGTGATCAAGCAATCTGCACAGAATGTTTCGTGCAGATAAAGCGAGCTGAACCTACCACAACACACCTCGTTTCCGAACCCGCCGCATGCCCCTACTGCGTGCAAGACAACTTTGGTGTCGTTTACACACCCCCTCCATGGCGTGCTGGCATTGCCAGTGAGGGAATGGTTAGTCCCCTTTGCCTCTTCTTCCTTCCCCTTGACGTCTCCTTCCCCTCCCTTAGCCCCCTCCCTCCTGGGCTGACCCCCTCCGTTCACAGCAAAGTATTCCCGGCCCTTCCTCCACTCACAAGCGCCGTCAAAAGAGCTTCGGCCATGATAGCCCCGAAGTCGTCACAACTGGTCAGTCGCTCTCTCTTCCCCCCTCGTCCCCCTCATTCATCCTTTCCATAAAGACCAAATCCGACCTGACTGGGAAGCCAAACTCGCTGCCGTCCGCGCAGCAGTGACTCGTCGTGCGAACAGAAGAATCATCATGAGGCAGGTTGGAGATAGACTCATCCCCGTCGGTGTCACCAGCGGTCGCGTGCATGCACTCCCGACCACAGAGGGTACAGAAGACGGTGAAAGCGGATCCCCTGGTAACACCACCGGCAGTCGACGCCGCCGTGGCCCGCGGACGAATGGTCAGACCGACCTTGGTCAACTTCTTGGACAAATGGGTTTAGGTGGTCAAGACTTGGAAGAGGTAAACTCGCACCTTTTTCTCTTCTCCACTGATACTCACTTGACAACAGCTCATGGTCATGGAGGCAATGCGTCTCTCTCTCCTTGAGCACGAAGCTCAGCAAAGAAGAGAAGAAGAGAGGGCCCGTCGCGAGGGTGCAACAAACGAAACCACTCCCGGAGAACCATTCACGACATCTAGCATTGACGAATCTGCTTCGCCAAGGGTCCAATCCAGTACCACAGTACCTTTAGTAGCGGCGTACTTGACCCAGCAAGACTCGCGGGCCGATGGTTCCTCCACTAGTTTTTCAGATCGTGGTCGCTCATCGACACCAGTATCAGGTCAAACAACATCTTCATCTCCCCCTGGGACTATCGTTGACGACCTGAACGACATCTCCCACAGTGTCGAGCGATCCATCACTCAACCCACGCTCATGACAGATACACCAACACATATCGGCAACGGCGGAGCGCATGCTGCCCATATGTTGAGCATGATGAACGATCCCACTACCCGTGCAGCCCGGCAACTCGCAGACAAGGCCAGCAATCAGAGGACTTTGCGGGACCCATAATGACACCATGTATCCCCCTCCCATCTTTACTGTCTGACACAGATACTTCAGAACATCGCGTGGGCTTGATCTCGTCGATGGTTTCGCCGGTTACAACCATGTCGGCGTTGCTCTCGTGCGGCTGAATCGGCACACTGATACATAGACGTTGGAGCTTGCATCACACTCGGAAGGCATGGACAGTTTGCGCATTCGCTCCGATCCATAGATTTATGAGAGCCCGTCCACTTTACATTGTCCTTTCTACTCTTGTTGGCATGGCATGGTACCACACCGGGTTTTTCTCTGCGACAGAATAACTGATTTACTGTAACAAATTTGACTTCCACCCGATCCAGATCCTAAGCATTCTTCGGAAAGCTCGCACTCATCTATCTTTTCAAGTTTTCTTATTCTCTAGCCCATGTGAGACAGTTGCACTGATTTGTTCTTGTACTCGCCATCCGAATACTATTTAATACACCCCCTCCGTTCACCATCGTCGAAACGATTTTGAATCCGCGGATTCTACTAGTCCGGCGCCACCTTCCCACCATGAAACCCGAGGTCATCTCCAATTCCGAGACGATGGGACGACTTGCAACTTTATTACAGGGACGAGACCATATGCCTGTACCCAGGCGTGTTTCCCCGTCGTATAAAGCATTGTGGAACAAGCAGTGCGAAGAGAGTGAAACACGAGGAAAGAGAGACCGGGTTGGCAATACGGCTTCTGCCGCTCATTTTTGCGGATCCGCCCATATAGGTTTCGTCGCTTCTGGATCCCTTGCCTGGTTGCGGCGCACGTTACTCTTCTGATCGAACAGAATAGATGCACTTGCCTGAGCCTTGATCTGCTGCTTCAGAACCCGTTCTTGAGCTATGCGGGCAGCTCGATTTGCGTCTACTCTCCGCCTGAGATCAGGAGCCAAAGTCTGTGTGGCAAGCATCAACAACACAGCCTTGGCAGGGATTCCCCAGCATCCAGCCGAGATGGAAGGCCTAAAGGGATCGTGTACTCACGGCGTACGTCTGCTCGGGAGTAGGCACGGTAGCTATATTAACCGTTTACTGCAGGAGTCAGCAAGGTGGGGGACTGGACGAACCCCGCATAACTAGATATCCCATACCCATCACTTTGCGTGAGCAACATGCGTGGAAAGCCAGATTAGTGCTCGCAATGACAGCAGCGCTCAGTGGACGCACGACTACTGGCTACTAGTGTCAGTCTGACCCACGGGAAACTCATTGTTCAAGCGTGGTGTTGGTGTGAACTGAAAAGTGTGCACGGTCATGCCACTTTTAAAAAGAGTTCTCAAACCATAGACAAGTCGATTATTGCGGTTATACATACAAGGTACTATTTAGTCATTGTGCAAATTACGAACGCGAAAGCACCGTTGTAAGTTACTGGGCAAGTTCCCTTTACAGCATGTCTAGTGCGGATGAATATGCGGCGGGCAAAAGATAACATAGCGCAACATGGGCGGACGAAGGCCGGCCCAGCAAGTCACCCTTCCGCGCGTAGAAACGTTGGTATGGACGGCTGCTCCACGCTGACTTTCTTGCGTTGCGACAAAAAACCCAGCATGTCTGCGCTGTTCCTCTGACTCGCAGACTCGATACGCGCGAGTTCTTGCTCCCACGCTTGCACCTCCACCAGGTTTACTGTCTCAATTGAAAGACTCCCTTGAGTGTGATGTGGCCTCTCGACACTCAAGTGTTCCCCAGAGCTCACGCTGGCATTTGATCCCAAACGTGATACCTCTACGGATTTCTGGCTTGCGGGAGATCTCGAAAAACGCATGAAATGGGCGGTTTCCGGTCGCGAGGCTGTCAATCGTCCAGTTTGAGTTTGAAAGTTTTCATAGGTTCGCGTGTCAAGCCTACTGGACCGGTCCCGAGGTCCCGCCGAAGTGTGCGGCCGCCTCGAAGCTTTGGACATGGTGCTGTTCCCTGCTGGATAAGGTGATGAAGCAGTCGAAAATTTGTGACTGTGTTCAGGTGAAAAAGGCTGTCTCGTGAGGGGAGATACAGTGTCTGACTCTTCTGAAACAGGGTCATGGGGAGGACTGCGTGGGGGCGATGGAAGTTGGCCTGCGTTGCGATTGCGCCTGGAGCGCCGAGGTGACTTTGACTTTGAGCGTCCCGAAGTCGTGTTCGTCCAATCACTATATCGGGAAAGAGCAAGCTGCCTTTGTAATTCATTTGTGGATATTATGGTAAGTTCCCTGTCTTCGAGCTCTACAGTTTCCGCAGAATTTGACGGGGAAGAAACGATCACCTTGATGAATGTTTAGTATGAGTAATGATAGAGGGGGTAGCCTTTACCTTGACGCGAAGAAAGAACTTGACACTTGCTAGGCCGGTTTGAACAGACTCCCCAACTGCCCACCGACTGTTGGATTTGGTATCCGGCCACGAAAATGTGAGACTGTGCCGCCACACTCCAGAAGAGTCTCTGGAGAAGCGGCCCACTGATTCAGCATGTGCAAATATATGGGCCGTTCCGCGGTCACTAGAGGGAACTGGCTGAGATTCATCTGCGTTGTATTCGTGATGCTGTATCAACGGTCGTGAGGAATTAGCAGAATATAGAGATAAGGAAGAAGCAGGATGAAGTAAATTTTGAGACGAGGAGTCGTTAATGCTGGGATATGTCGATGAAGTACGATCCTGAGTGTGATTGGAGAGACTTTGGGGATTTGGGGAAACATAGGATGAGAATCGGTAAGGACCGAGGGAAGACTCGGGAGAGTTGAAGCGGCCGTCATTGAAATGTATTCTCCGTTCAACGAAAGCGGATGCGCTGCGGATTGACGCAGAGGGGTCCAGAGGTTGCAGGAAGAGTTGTACAGAGACAATATCAAGGGGACCGATTGGATTGGGTGGTACGAGTATGCAATAACGCAAGGGAGGACCGCGGGACTTGGACTTGGACAAGGTCATGTATGACGAAGAAGAAGGGGTCAACGGTGTTGGGGGGGACAGACTGGCTGGGGCATCATAGCGTACGAGGGACAAGTCAAAGTGTTTAATCTGACGGCATCCGACAGCTGAGATGGGTATATGATTGAGGACTGACGAGGGGTCAGAGGAGACAGAGGAAATGAGGTGATGGGACTCGCCTGCCTCGATACGCCAAAATATGCGGTACTCTTGGAAGTAGAGTGCCGTGCTCGGGGCGGCGATGTGGGAAGGGACGGAGATGCGAAAGGGAAACTCGGAATCACCGAGCTCGGACCAATCCTGGGTGTCGGGCTTGTGCCAAAGAGTGACGGAGTGCTCGAAGAGGATGTTAGTCTGCACTGAGCCCAAGCGACCCTGGCGAGACTCGTAGCAACGGACTGCGACGATGATGTCCTTTGCAAGGATGGGTTTGGCGTCTTGCTCGATCTGTGTGCGGACGACTGGGCGCGAAGATATGAGAAGAAGGGACGGGCAAGGGAGAAATGAGTACGCACGACCCTCGAATCGGAGTGGCGTTAAGCCGAGGTAGCCTCGGTGGGGGAAGTAGCGCACGCCTTGATTGCCTTTTGGGGAGATAAGGGAGAGCTTGACCATGGACGTCGTGTCGGGCGACGAGGAGAGTGCGAGGACGACGACGGGGACGACGAGGAGAAGGAGGCGAGGCGAGGGAGAGCAGAGGGAGCGAAAAGAAGTCGAGATAAATAACGACCACAAGCGCAACTCGATCATCCGTGACCCCGAGTGTGACTAGATCTCAGATCCGAATCACGTGGGCGTGACCCTCCTCCCCATGACATCCCTCCTCCTCCTCCTCCTCCTCCTCCTCCTCGCCCAAGCATGCCCCGCACATCGCTCTACGTCCCCTTTCTCCTCGCCGGGATGATCATCACCGTAGGTCCCTCTCGAGTGCTTTCCGCTCGCATACTCACCCCACTCACAGGGCTCCAGCAACTCTCTTTGGTCCAAGTGGCAGGTACGTCTGCGCGCTCACCGACTCCACCGCTTCATTTCTCTCCCAGGACATGCAATGCGTCGAGAACTGTCTTGATCCAGACCCGAGAAACCACGTTCTCTACGAACAACCCGTCTGGCAGACTCTCCAAATGTTCCGTCCGTCCTGCCCTTTTTCATTTCCACTCTCGCCCGCTAACTTGCCTTCTAGTCGGCGAAATGCTTTGTCAGCCGTATATGTCCTCCATTCTCGTCAGATTCTCACTCCTGACCGTCTAGGTTTCCTTCCCGTCCTCTACACATGGCTCAACACCAGGCGTTCCCCTCCCCCCGTCTTTCTTTCCTTTGACCCAGACCAAGACATCCAACCTCACGCAAAGTCCGCTCCCCAGGAGCTCCGAGGCTGGAAACTACTCCTCTTATGGTTCCCCGCCGTCTGTGATCTTACCGGTACCACGGTCCGTATTCGTCTTCCGCCCATCTTACATTGCTTGATATCGTTCAACACTAATGCCATATCCCTGCCTTCTTGTACAGCTCATGAATGTTGGCCTTTTATACACGCCCGTTTCCATCTATCAGATGACTCGTGGCGCACTCGTCCTTTTTGTCGGCATTCTCAGCGTGATCTTTCTTCGTCGTCGTCTTTGGTCATACCAGTTTGTCTCCTTCCTGTCCATCACTCTCTGTCTTAACTCGCCCTAGATGGATTTCTCTCCTCACAGTAATGGCTGGCGTTTCGCTCGTTGGTTATAGTGGTTCTCTCATCAAGGACACTCTCACCGATGTTGTGAATCTCGTAACTGACCATGATACTGGCAACCCTGATCAAGTTGACGTGACCAAGGCCCTCGTTGGTATGCGTCAACCATGTCATTCTTGTTTCGTTTCATGTAATCGTTAAACAGGCGTGTTTTTTATCTTGTTTGCCCAAGTCTTGTATGATCTACATTTTTAGTATCTCAGCTCTTCGTTGACCATCATCCCTTGCAGCACGGCAACACAATTCGTGGTTGAGGAGAAGATCATGACTCGCTGGAGCGTGGCCCCTCTTGTCGCAGTGGGATTCGAGGGCTTGTTTGGTGCCCTGACCATCCTGTTGCTTATGCCGTTCATGGCCCAACCATCAGTGTCCTCTCGTTCTCCTTTCTTTGACCTTCCGAGGGGTTGGTATCAGATGATCAATACTCCCAGCGTCCTTTGGTCTGGGATTGCGATTGCTTTCAGCATCTCCTTGTTCAACTACTTCGGGCTAAGCGTCACACGACATGTTAGCGCTACAGCGAGGAGTTTGACCGATACCTGCAGAACTCTCTCCATCTGGTTGATCAGTCTTGCGCTGGGGTGGGAACGACTTCTGTTCCCCATATCAATCTTGCAGGTGCTTGGATTCTCTCTCCTGGTGTAAGTGATGTTTCCCCGTTGACATTATTCTTGTACTTATTGCCCTCCTGATCAGTTATGGAACGGTGCGTTGGCGATCTGTCGTGGTTATGCCGCAACTCACCAAGATTTTTAGTTCTTGTTCAACAATTTAGTTCAACCGCCCTTTTTCCTCCGCCCACCGTCTGCCCTTATCGTGCCGGTGACAGGAGCGGAGGAAGCAGAGACACTTATCGCGGCGTCGGCCCTAGACGAATCGGCAACTTTGCCTGCGGATCTTGGCCAGAATGGTTTTGATGTCCTCCCAGCAGATGAACATGTTAGAACGACAGAGGACCGAGGATAGTGTTTATCACGCGGCTGTAGACTCTCCGGTTGCGATGGAATAACTCATGTTTGGATATATGTCAAACCGCTTTGCAGTTGTTATACGAGGGAGCCACGAGTCCTAATTTTGGACTCGGCTCCCGCAAGCGAGGACGTCGCATAACTGAGTCAAGAACCCACTGATTGCATCCGCTTATATGCTAAGCGATCTTCAGTACAGGGTAAGCAACAGCTCTGGATGATTTAACACTAATGCTAGTGCTTCTGAGAAAGTCTAACGTAGTCAAAAAGTCACCCTCGCTGAAATAGTGACTCTCGTGCCCGAACAAGGCATATAAAGTTGCGACGGGATATAGCCCCAAGTCGCTGGTCGACGGCGAACAGCGCAGAACGTCGTTTCCCATCTGCATGCGTACATCACGATTTCCTCTAGCCATCCTCAGTCCCAATGTCACCCCGTCGATTCGTCATCACTGTCGCTTGTTTGGCAGTACGCGATCTGCGTCGCTTCCTCTAGCTGCTCAAGCTCCCATCCAATCATGTATTTCGGTATTACTAATGTGGCCAATTGGCCACCTAGTCCTCGAAGCACGTCGTCACTAGAAACTCCGTCAAGATTGGAATGTAGCGATAAGGCCATGCTTACCTCGCTCGAGTCTGAATCCACACGCAAAAGTCGTCCAGCCAAATTCTGCTATAAACATAATAGACCTCATGGTGATCCAATATCCGTCTCATCTCTAACAACCATCTTGTTATCATCCTTTTACCTTGTGCCATGCAGGAAGCGAGATCTCTTCGGCATGCCTCTGACAGCTGAAATGAGCGATATAAAGGAAAGGCAAGGCTGCGTCTATATGATGTTGTCACTGTCGATATCAGTTCAACATCAGTGAAGAGTAACTGGGAGCCCCCCGTGATGTGCGACGTCACGGATGTATATGGAGGCGGGTCGAGTGCCGAGAATGCAGGAACCAGTGTGCAAATCGTCCAGGCGCTCTCCGGTGTTGGGTCATGCAGGGTAGTTCGTTTATCGTAGGTATAAGAAAAGAGGAAGGTGATTAGTGTCAAATAGAGGTTTCGTTCTTGGGTCCCATCTATTATATCTAAGAGCAGTCAGGAGTTATCCGATCGCCGCCCATGCAAGTACTCTGGCCTACATTCTTTGCGCGGAAGACCAAGCATCTCCATTTTCTCCTGTTCCGTGTATACAACCTCCAAGCTATTCGTGGGATCTTGCCAAGCGATGAGCTCTTGAACGTACGCGTCGTCAGCGTAATCCGACCTATATAACCGTAGGATTCGGCTTCGCATCTAGATAATGTGAACCGACGAACATATAATGTTCTTCGTCCCATTTTTCGTTTTCATGCATGATTCGGAGATTCCGTCTCTCATCAAGGTCACAGCTTTCTGCATTCTGACCCAACTCGTTGATTTCGTTCTCTGTGTGGGCAACATGCATGAAATAGCCGGTATACTTGTTCAGAAAACCATAATATCTCTTGCACAGATGAGTCCCCGGTGCCGCTTCTGGAACTGTCTGAGGAATTTGCCAGTCATCTTGTGCGGCTAAAATGAGGCGATTAGTTGGGATTCGGATCATAGAGTTACTCGATCCCACCTCTCATGAGTTCGTCATCTTCCCCCAGCGTCAACCGTGTTGCTCGACGGGACAGATCGCCAACGTTGTCTTCTTCCTGTGGTGTTTCGAGAACCTCTACCGCTGGCGTGGACAGAGGTTCTGACGACCGAGGGACCAACAACCTTGCCAGTAAATCCAAGTTCGCAAATGTCTGGCCCTTAACAGCCTTGGTCAACGTGATGGTCAAGTACCCGGTACTCGGATCATAAAGTGCGCTCGAGCTGTCATCTTCAACCACTGCATGAGGAAAGTGGAGGCGAAGGAAATAAGGATTGATGTAGACGGTCAACAGAGTATCGCCGACATTTATTTCGACGTCGGACGCCTGGATGTAAGACACAGTTTTGATAGCAACACCTGCGTTGCCATCACTCCCACTCACCCGTACTGAGGGGCAATACAATGATACGATGACACTGTCTTCGGTTTGGTCGCACGAGAATTTTGGCGTGATCATCACCGGGATGGGAAACCGGCCTATGTTCTCCCGTGCTGTGATGTTGTACAGCTGCAGCGATCAAGACGCGATGATGAGCAGCAATGCGGGGCACCCTCACGGTGCTTGCCTGTGTTGTCCTGGGTCGTCCAGCGGAGGTAGAAGGGTGAATATGATGTTTATAAGCCACGCGCTGGCAACCTGGATCCGAAGAATCTTATTGTCCTCAAACTCAGTCCCTCCGTCACTCGAAAACGACGGCGATGGACCCGCAGGTGAGTTGCGTAGGGCACCACGTTGACATCGCTGTCAACCCCGTCGTTCGTCCATCTAGAAGTTGAATGCGTACCCGCCGCTTGCGATGGTGGAGCAGCTCATTATTCGGGAGAAACGAGGAAACTGCGTACCAATCTTCATCCAGCTTCCTGCAGATCTTATCACCCCATGCATGGCATATCTCCGTATCGCGAAAGACTCTAAATACAGCTTTATGCTCGAATCTGTGATCGCTGGAGAGAACATTGCTAGATTCAGTTTCATTGGCGCAGGTGCGTTGCATCTCACACGGTGCATGTAGTAAAGACGGATTCATGTTCTGCAGATCCAATCAAGGTTATCAAGACTGGTCCCAAGGAAGAAATAACAGGAGATCCCATGGTAGCTCTCCAGAAGGAACTTTCGGCATACCAATACATCAAAGTCCCCGAAATCTCGACCTTCACCGGTGGTGCTATAGGCTATGTTTCGTATGACTGCATCCATTATTTTGAACCGAAAACTGCTCGGGAGTTACGGGACCCCCTTGGTATCCCAGAAGCCGTCTTCATGATGGCGGATACACTGCTCGTGTATGACCATCTTTTCCAGACAATCAAAATCGTCTCGCATGTGTTCTACCCGAAAGATGCAGGAACAGCGAACCTGTCCTTCGTATATCAAACCGCACAGTCCAAAGTACGACGACTTGCCAAAGCTCTTCTTTCACCCGCCGTCCCTGAAGTCCCTCAAGCCCCAATCCGACTTGGCAGCGAGGCTGTCTCGAATGTCGGCAAAGAAGGTTACGAGGGGTTTGTCACCCGACTGAAAGAGCACATCGTTGCCGGAGACATCATTCAGGCTGTCCCGTCGCAAAGACTTGCACGTCCTACCGCCCTCCATCCCTTTAACGCGTACCGGCATCTTCGCCAAGTGAATCCGAGTCCGTACACGTTTTACCTGGATTGTGGCGACCTGCAGATTGTTGGTGCTAGCCCGGAGACGCTCTGTAGAGTGGAAGCCAACAGGGTATACAATCATGCTATCGCAGGCACCACAAAAAGAGGCCAAACACTCGATGGTCCGTTCCATTAATCATATTTTGGTCACGTTTGAATCTATGGCAGTATAGAGGACAAGTTATTAGAGGAACAACTGACTGCATCAGAGAAAGACAGAGCAGAACACATCATGCTCGTCGACCTTGCAAGAAACGATGTCAATCGTGTATGCGAACCAGAGACTGTCAAGGTCGACCACCTCATGCAGGTTCAAAAGTTTAGTCATGTTATTCACTTGACCTCGCAAGTGTCTGGGACCTTGCGAGATCGCCTGACGAGGTGAGCGAGTAATGTGCAACGAAGGAACGGTGATGGAACTTGCAGACAACTCACCTCAGATTCGATGCTTTCCGCTCCATTTTCCCTGCAGGCACCGTTTCTGGTGCACCCAAGATTAAGGCGATCGAGATTATATCAAGTTTGGAAAAGGAAAAACGTGGTGTCTATGCCGGAGCTGTGGGTAGATTTGATTTTGCAGATGATGCCATGGACACCTGCATTGCTATTCGGACAATGACATTTAAAAATGGAATCGCGTACCTCCAAGCTGGGGGTGGCATTGTGTTTGACAGTGTGGAGGAAGACGAGTACACTGAAACCATCAACAAACTCGGTGGGAATATTAGGGCTCTAGCTGCAGCGGAACGTGAGTCCAATAACATTTTTGCTCGGTCGCATGTGCTCAGAAGCAGCTCAGAATATTGGCTTGACGTGCAAGTAGAACAGATGAGATCTAGATAGACTGTACGACACGAATGACAGAACCACATTCATGCTTCTGGACTTGAGAGTTTTTCCATAATCGTCATGCGGTCTCTCTGACGCTCCGACTCTTTCTCTCCCCCCTGTCGGGTAAGAATACCTTCTTGTCCAGCAATGCTGAGCACTCCGGATATTAACTGAGCAGTGCGTTGGCTTTCATCGTTGGCTGGGATGGGGTACATAACAATACGGGGATCGGCGTTGGAATCCACGATGCCAACGGTGGGAATGTGCTGTATAGCACATTCACGTATCGCATTCATATTGGCCAATGGGTTGAGGAAAATAACAAGGTCGGGGGTGATGAGATACTTTTGATTGCTGGATGGGAAGAGCTGCCTTCTGTTTGTGAGGATTCCGGGCAGCCATCGCTCGCCGATGTAGTAACCTTGTTCTTCCAGTTTGTTTGCTGCGTTACGGACGATATCTCGGAGATCCGGACGGGTGCCGACAAAAAGTATGGAGCCTCCACGCTGGGCTATTGCTCTGACAACGCTGGCAGCTCGCCGTAATAGTGGGACGGTCTGATCCAAGTCAATAATGGTGAGGCCAGCACGGACACCAAAAGTATATGGCAAAAAGTTTGGGTTCATGAGCGATTTTGTGTGACCGAGATGCGCGCCGGCGGCAATGAGTGCGGATACAGTGATGTGGGCCGGACCAACTGCACGGGTATATGCATGGTGAGGTTGGTAGGTGTTTTCCCGACTCTGGGTCGAGCCATATTCGCTGAACAAGTCGACTGCGGTGATAGCTAAGCCTCAATAGCTTGAATGAGCAGTAGAGGAAAACGCGCGCACAGAGAAGCTTGAACCGGGCTCTGTTCTCTTGCAAGAGTCGCCAGTCATCCTGAGACTGCAAGGTCATCTCGCTCCCAGGAGCGGTGTACATTGTCCTGACGAGTCTCGGGAACCATCTCGTCGCCGTGAGCGACAGTCTCAACGTTTGGCTTGCCATGGTCGGAGGTGCTGACCAGTGGCGGTGCGATTTTCCAGACAAGCTTACCTCAGCACCATCGTTTTTTTTTTCTTTGCGAGGCTTGTGCTTTCCCTTCTACCACAACTCCGCGTTCAAAAAGACAAAAACTAAAAAATATATGGAGGACGACGCTTTTGACGGCGCTATTGGCATCGATCTTGGCACAACTTATTCGTACGTGTCGTGCCCTCGATGATTGTTTGGTACTCACATTCCTTCAGGTGTGTTGGTGTCTGGCAAAACGATCGGGTCGAAATCATTGCCAACGATCGTGAGCATCCCATTACAGTCTACCCATTCTTTCCATAATACTAATTCCTGATCATAGAGGGTAACAGGACCACACCATCATATGTCGCCTTTTCGTCCGAGGAGCGTCTAATCGGTGATGCCGCCAAAAATCAGGCAGCCATGAATCCTCGCAACACCGTCTTCGATGCCAAGCGTTTGATTGGTCGCCGCTATGAGTGAGTTACTGAACGGGATCTCGCACGAGTTCTAATTCATCTCTGCAGCGATCCTGATGTCAAGAAGGTAATCGAGCTTGTCGTATTTCTCAATCGCGTGCTTATCCACTGATTCCTAGGATATCGCTCACTGGCCATTCGAGGTTGTCGAAAAAGACGGTTCTCCTTTGATCAAGGTTAATTATCTAGGAGAGGAAAAGACTTTCACGCCTCAAGAGATTTCGTCGATGGTCCTAACGAAGATGAAGGAGATCTCGGAGGCAAAACTTGGCAAAACCGTCAAAAAAGCCGTTGTCACGTGAGTTGAATATGCAAATCGCGTCCATGTCGATCTTTCCAACCATACTTTTAGTGTTCCGGCATACTTCAACGATTCTCAGCGGCTGGCTACCAAGGATGCGGGTGCTATCGCCGGTCTCGATGTCCTTCGCATCATTAATGAGCCTACCGCTGCGGCTATTGCTTACGGTCTCGATCGCCAATCAAAAGCCGAGAAGAATGTGTTGATTTTCGACCTTGGCGGTGGTACTTTCGATGTCTCTCTCCTTAACATCAGTGGCGGTGTTTTCGCTGTAAAGGCCACAGCTGGTGATACCCACTTGGGTGGTGAGGACTTCGACAATGCACTCCTGGAGCACTTCAAAAACGAATTCAAGCGTAAGACTAAGCACGATATATCCGAGGATCCCCGTGCTCTCCGACGCTTGAGAAGTGCTTGCGAGCGTGCTAAGCGTACTCTATCAAGTGTCACTCAAACAACTGTTGAAGTAGATTCACTGTATCAGGTGCGTTGCAACACACTTGTCTTATCATTTCCCTTACATGACAATCTGAAAGGGCGAAGACTTCTCCGCAAACATAACCCGTGCGCGTTTCGAGGAAATCAACGCTACTATGTTTAAATCAACCCTGGAGCCCGTCGAGAAAGTCCTGAAGGATTCCAAGATTCCACGCGAAAAAGTTGATGACATTGTTCTCGTTGGTGGTTCAACCCGTATCCCAAAAATTCAGTCGCTAGTGTCAGAGTATTTCGGTGGTCGCCAATTGAACAAGTCCATCAATCCCGACGAGGCTGTTGCCTATGGTGCTGCTGTCCAGGCCGCTGTCCTCACTGGTCAGACTTCCGATAAAACTGCTGATCTCCTTTTGCTCGATGTTGCCCCACTCTCGCTCGGTGTCGCCATGCAAGGTGACGTTTTTGGAGTTGTCGTCCCTCGGAATACTCCCATTCCTACCAACAAATCGAGGACATTCACCACCGTTGAGGACAACCAAACTACTGTCACTTTCCCAGTGTAAGCCTTGGTAAAGTAGCACCACTGAACGCTGAACGCTGATGCTTCTCCCTCAGTTACGAGGGTGAGCGTACCCAGTGCCGTGACAACCGTTTGCTTGGCGAATTCGAGCTCACGGGCATTCCTCCTATGCCTCGTGGTCAAGCCGAGCTAGTGACTACGTTTGAGGTTGATGCAAACGGTCTCCTGAAGGTGTCGGCTCAGGACCGTGCATCCGGTCGCAAAGCGTCCATCAGTAGGTTCACGATTAATCTAGATGTCGTGTACTTAACACCACCCAGGTATCACCAACTCAGTTGGTCGCTTGTCTGCCGCTGAGATTGATCAGATGATCAAGGATGCTGAACAGTACAAGCAAGCTGACAAGGAATTCTCCTCACGCCATGAAGCAAAATCTGACCTTGAGGCATACATCCACCAGGTCGAGGGTACCATTACCTCGCCAGAGATTGGTATGAAACTCAAGCGCGGGGCCAAGCAACAGGTCGAAGCTGAACTTGCTCGTGCACTCGAGAAGTTGGAGATTGAGGACTCCACAGCTGATGAGCTCCGGAAGTCACAACTTGGTATCAAGCGAGCTCTCCAAAAAGCAACTGCCGGTATTCGATGAGAGGCAATATCATGATACACAAAATAGAGCAATGCAGTTCCATTGTCTCGGGTCTGTTTGTCCACCTGTTCTTTTCACGCGCATGACACACCTGAATCGACCTGCTTTCATTGTATACTGTTAAACCGTATTTCGATCCAGCGAGTTCAAACTAAGGTTCCGTCGCCTCTTTGGGTTGCCTACAGGAGACGAGTGAAATTGACTCGAAAAGTAAGTATCGACAACAATATGACCTGTGCACTGGCTAGTTACGGTGTCAATGCCTTGCAAATTTGCAATGCTACTTCGAGCGTCCACAGTTCTTCATCTGCGCCATCACAAAGAGCTTTGTCAGTTTCAGCAATTGCTAATACACATTTGGCCTTCTGTCGGGCGGGTAATGTTTGATGAACAACTATTTTGTCGTGCAACTGTCACCCATGAGTAATATATAAGATACGTGTGATCGTCCTGCTAACCTGTGCCAGTAATTGCGAAGCAGAATAGCCTTCTCGCATGACAGATTTGACCTTTTTCTGAATAACATGGAAGCTTTCTCGCTTGGGAGCTGCTGAGACGTCATCCATTTGCATATTATCCTCGATGTCGATTCCAAGGGTCCGCGCAAAGTCATTTACCACTGCACTTGGGATCACACCGGCAATTTCTTCGATATCTCGTGATGTGATTGGCGTGGGGGGAATCGTCGATGCAGATAGTCGAGACGCTGACTGCAGATATGTTATCGATCGGCGAAGGTCACCGTTGGAAGCGTCTATAAGCGTGGCTACGACTTCGGGAGTGACATTGACATGTTCTGCAGCAGCGATATGCAAGAGTCGAGACGACGTTGATGCCGAGTCTAGGGGAGTAAATCTGAATTTTGAGCAGCGCGAGGCCAGCGGTTCGATGATGCTGGGTAATGCGGTCTCGGAAAAACTAGAAGCCCGTATTGAAGAAGTGCACTGACCGCGTGACATAGTTACAGACGAGACAAAAGCGAGTTATTCGCGCGTAGGTCTCCATAATACGTCGCAGGGCACCCTGAGCATCTTGAGTCATGGAATCGGCCTCATCAAGAATAATAATCTTGTAAGGTGGACAAGGGAATGTATTGCCATCCGAGGAAACATTTTGTGCCCTTGGCGTTTGTCGGGCGAATGTCTTTATCTTCTCTCTGACGATGGAAATACCTCGGTCATCTGATGCATTCAGCTCAAGCACGCGCTGACGGAAGTTCTCCGGACTGGGAAGCAACAAGAAAGTCCATGAACAAACATTCAATGAGTGCCAATATATTACACACCCAAAGAGCTGTCGTGACAATGCAAGAATCGTGGATGTCTTCCCTGTCCCTGGGGGGCCATAGAACAACATATGAGGAAGCTGCAAAGACGGTGAGAAAAACGGAATAGTTGGGGAAACAGACCGACATTAGTAGAGGACAGTGCCTTGCGTAATACTGACACAGTATGTTCTTGGGCAGAGATGTCATCTATAGTCCTCGGACGGCTAGGGCGGGAATGTGGTCAAATGAGCAACCAAGTAGGCAAATGTACATACTACTTTTCTACCCAAGGTTGTAGTACAGGGACAGCAGACTGGTTGGCATCTGCTGTCTTCCTGGTTCGTTGAGGCTGAAAGAAAGCCATTGCAATATCTTGCTGCAGGAGACGCGTCGGCGGGACGCGTGACCCAAATGTCGCGTATGACAAATCAATTCCCATGCCCCATCGCGACGGAGCGTTGACGCGACGTGAGCACCCTCTTCACGCTGGCCCTCATGGCGTTCCCCACCTCAGATGTCGGTGAGTGCAACAACATAAAGTGTTTGAATCATCGAGTAACATGTATTAGCTACCTCTGGCGCGTCTACGTTTTCTGGTATGTTGTCTGGCCACCGTGAATCTGATGTTGACTCGCCATGTGCCCCAATAGCACCGAAAAATACCATCGCCGAGCTCAAGAATGGCAAAGTCATCTTTAGGCAAAAGCCAGTCTCTTTGGACAAGGCTTCAGAGACCATGCAAGGTGGGCATCACGCGTGGTGTCCCATACCCATGCTAATGTGCAACCAGAAATTGTGAAATTTCGTGAGATGCTCAACTCGCGTGTTCAGAACCATGATCAGCCTCTGGTCGACATACCAGATGAACACAAACCTCTCATAGTTAAACTAGCCCAGGAGAGGTATGCCGTTGTTTCAGTACTTCCATGAATGTCGCCGACCCGACCTAGTGACAAGGGCATTGTTCCTCTGGCCAGACAGATCCGTTCAATCCTGCTCCCAGCTCCAGGTGAAGTCGAGGACGCTCACCGTCTGAGCCTCGAATCCAATCTTCCGCTTGCCGTGGTCGAACATGCAATTAAGATGCTCATGATTAGGATTAACTATGGCCTCGACGGTCCCTTGGGTCAGAAACTCCCTGCTGCGGTTTGTGTTTGGCGGTGGGAGGTGCAAGACGCCTACAGAGACTGGTTACCTAAGTCCGCTCGAGACAACGCAGATGCACGAGTTGCAGAGCGTATTCAGGTAGGCGGTGGCATTTGGACCGTGTTGCAGGCGAATTTTCTAACCATAAATAGGCAAGTGCGGGCCTCCGTGCAACCTTTGAGAGCCTTTCCCAAGCCGAGCGAGACGCCATGCTTGATCCAAAGGGTGTCTCTAAGCTTCCCGCAAATGATGTCAACAACTCCGAGACGAGCACCGGCTCTGTAATAAAAAATGAGAACTCCTCGCAGGATCATATACTGAAGGACGTACCCAGTGACATGACCGATGGCGAAGTAGTAAGTTTCGAGAACAACATTGTCCTCTCGAACTCAGGTCTGGTACTATCATAGCCGTCTGAGAACTTTGCATCGAAAGGACGTATGAAGAAAACCCATGACCTGGAGAAGGTTGCCAAAGTAATTCACTGCTGGTTCTTTTTTAGTTTTCGGTATTTAGTTATCGTCGCAGATCAAAGATAAAGAAGAGAAACGGGCCGCAAAAGCAGAGAGAGAGAAAAAAGTGAAGGAAGCTCAGGACAGGTCCCGTTCAATCATGGCCAATTTCTTTGGAAAACTCAAGCCCTCCGCTCGAGATTCGCCCATCAAAGAGTCAAATGCCTCTGTCGGTCCTCTTGTGGATAGTGAATTCCAAAAGATATTCAAACCATTCGTGTTGAAGAAGGACGCGGAACTCGCCCCGTATAACTGGTTCTTGGATGGCAGGAGGAGACCTCGCAATCGGACGACTGGCGTGACCCATGAGGAAGCCATCATCATTGATGATGACACACCAGTGCAAGGGGTCTCAAATCGTAGGATGTTATCCGATGTGATGGTACTTTCGTCTGTCCTGGATGGTTCACCTGTGATTTTGCGGGAGTTCATCGAGGAGCTCCGCAAGAGCAGTCCAAGTTTCTACCAAAGAGCACGCAAGGTGTCGTCCTTCAAGACGTGTAGCATCCGGGATATTATATCACAACTTAACGATGCCGAGATCGCAGGTGATCCGACACAAGTTCGTCATTTACTTTCCGTCCTTCGAGACCGCCGAGTTTTCCCAGTCAAAGTATTCATCTTCCACGAAGACTCTCGCCCAGGGTACTATGGGACATGGACCCGTAATTCCCGCGAAGTGGGTCCGCGCACACCGCTTGAGCGTGATGTATTAGCTCGTGACTACGGATATGATAGTGGGGAAGATTGGGAGGACGAAAGCCCAGGCGATGCAGACGATGTGGTAGATGATGGAGAGGATGATGAACCAGACGCTGAAGACGTGGACTCGGATCTGGACAGCTGGCTAGTTGATGATGACGATGAAATTCGGCCATCTCTCGACTCGGATGACTTATCGTCCCCTCACTTCGATCTAACCTTGCCATTACCGAAACGAAAAGCCGAAAACATCGAAAAGCAGCCAGACAAGAAGAGGAAGGTAGTGGTGCCACTTGTTCCCTACGCGAAAGGTCCATTTTGGGAATCGTACATCGGCCACTGCGAATATGATCCTTTCAGTTCATATCGGATACAACTTTTGAATGGTAAGGGTGCTTACTCCGAACTGACACCAAATCAATTGATCATATTTCCCAAGATGCACCGCATCCCATTGACCCATTTAGTTTTGTATCCGTTGGTTCCGAAGGACAAGATGCCCAGGTTGATCCATCTTTTGTTGTGCCGGCTTTGCCTGGCACGGTCCAACCTTTGGTTGGTACAGTAGTTTCATTGATCCCCAGGCGCACGATGAGCTCCACACCGAAGACAGTATTCCCCGATGCACACCTGGGTACACTGGTTGCAAAGATAACTGACCTTGCTACCCCCAATTTTACCTTTCTCGTCGACAGTATTTACCAAGAGCTTCGTGGCTACAAGATTAAAAGGAACGCAATCGAAGCCAAAGTGCGGGAGATAGGTGAAAAGTCGAAAGACAAGAAGGTATGGATTGTCAAGCAGACAGGACAGGTTGGTCTCATAGTACCTTGTGATGTTGATTAGATCCTCAAGCTTTTTGTAGGCTTTCCACCAACTCTCCTGAATCTTATATATGTAAATTGATCTTATACTGTTCTCCTTCCGACATATTATAATACCCTTCATATACTCTGTTGATAATAAGACGGCTGAAGTAATGAACAATGCAATGTCCACCTGCCTAGATTGCCATCAACAATGTCATGAAGTTGCCAAACCCCAGGCAAGCTCTGCTTTTTGGAAGTCTCTTGCATCTGGCATCATACAGTGAACATCACCAGACTCTCTGCCTGATCAGACCTGTTATGTCGTTGTAAGATTCGACAAGATCGGCTACTCACAAATCAGCATCTTAGCCACTCGCCTGTCCCCGTGTAAGATAGGCTCAAATCCCATCCCTTTACATATCTTTAGACATAACCTTGATTAAAAGTGCATTAACGGCAAGAGTCGTTAGTCAGCAGCAACTCGAACTCACGTCAAGCCATCCAATTCACGCTGGTGATCTTGGGCTGGATCAGACTCTTCCGGCTTTCGAGCTGTCTCTTTCAGTGCTGCGAGCTCCGCTTCCTTGCTCGCCAGAGAGTTCTCACCCTCTCGTATCGCCTTTGCAAGAGATATACGTGATGAGTCGATTTAATTTAACCGCGCAGTATGCTGTTCCACCGTTGGGACATTGGGTGGTCGGGTCGATGATTTCCGTGCCCCGTCCAGTAAACGAGAGAGAGCTGTCAAGTTATGGTCTTACAATGACAACTGCGGCGTGAGGTAGCACACACATTTGAGATTGGCATATGCCTCATCATTCTCTTTTTTGGTTTTTGCATGGTTGATTTTCCTCTGCTCCTCGGCAGCAGTGATGGTAAGATAGTCGTCAGCTGGGTCGATGATTTTTGTCATCTCCCTTATAAGATTTCTGTTCCAGTTGCGTGTCAGTGTTCATGGCTGCCGATTATTGAACAGAAGCATAATTGTTCCGTACATGCATTCTTGAAGATCTTTCGATTGCAACTCCCTAGTCATGAGAATGTGCGCTGAGTGGATTTCGAAGGCAAATAGTACACGTAGTCCCGTGAATATCACGTGCCACGCGTTCGGAGGTTACGATTTGATCTTCCAGCAATCGCACATTGCACAACCTCAATATTTTTCCAAACTTTTCCCGAAAAATCCATCACCAATTAAACGAAGAAGCCAATGACAAATTGTGACCTACCCATGATGATAAAACCAAGCACTTTACCTGAACTGGTATTGACAAATTGCAAAGCTTCGCTGACCACCCAACAGATGAATACGTTACGGCGAAGTGAGGCACGAGCACGGCCGCAACGTTAGATCTTCGGACAAGCGGGCAAGGTAGCTCCCATGCTTCTTTCGTCCTCGTCCGCTCCTGCATTCAACTGCAGCTCACCCTTCGAGCTTCATCATACCCACCACACCTCACCCTAGAGGGTAAGTCCAGGGCCCGGCTCGGATGGACACACTGGACCGCTGCAATGTTGCCGCTCACCCTCGCAGCTCTCTCGCATGCCCGTTGGTCCTGTGGACCGAAGCGCTCCGCGCTCGCCCACATGATACCAAGCAGCACTTCATGTAGCACACATGTACACTTCAGTACACGTACTCGCTATCTCACTTCATCTACGTAAGCAGAGTGAAAGTCCAAAGAGTGCTCCGTTCCGATACTGTTGATGTGCCACATCGTTATGGACAAGGTTGTTTAGTACTGTACCACAAGGGCACAACGGTGGCAGCAACAACCACTGCTGCAGAGCGCCCTGGTGTCAAGTATGGTGTTCTGGTCCAAGTGCCAGCACAAGTAGCACCAGAGTGAAGCCTCCGTAGCCTTTGGGAAGACATGGCGAGTGCTCGCATTGCCAGCAAGTTTGTAGCAACCAACTTGTAGCAATCTCCCAAGTTCTTGAAATCTCCGCAAATGGGATTTACTCCGAGTCCCGACTCGGACATGGACCCATCAGCACCACAGACAGTCCTCAAAGGCGTTGCCATAACATGCAAGTTTGTCCCTTGTGCCTATGCAACTCTAACCTACTGTCCTCCAGCGTCGCTTTGTGGAACGGTCGGTGGCCTTTATGGTGGCTTGAATCATGGTGCACCGAGTAGATTTTTCATGTACTCCGCTGTGAACAGTGGGATCGCCGCCGCAACATTTTTCAGTTGCGTTCCCCCTGGAGACCCCAAGTCGTAATCGGTTGACCTTCTTGGATAGGCATACGTGAATATGTGGTTAGCCCCGTCCTGGTATCGACGCTCCCTGGCAGGCAATATCGACTGCGTAGACAGAGGTTATCTCACCCTATTGACAATTCAATGTCGGAAGAACCAGCTTTGTCTTGGGCTGACATCCGAACATCCCGTTTACTTGATTCTGGAATAAGCGGTGGACTCGCAGGAGGTGTTCTCAACGCATGGAAACGTACGCCAGGTCATCTCAGGTTCATGTTTGGTCTTCTTATCGTGTACTCTAGGGGGGAGACATGGCTTGGCGCCTGGCCTGGCAACCGGTGCACTGATATGCACACTTCTCCAGTGGGGTTTCAACGAGTTCAACATCCTTCGAATACGTTACGTTTCCGCAAAATCGGCCACTCCAGTTCAGCACACAATACACAAGTCCATCGACCAAAGTTCATCAGCAGAATCCGAGTCTCCCACACCTGCGGCAATGCAACCTACTCCGGTTGAAACACCTTCCTACCACTCACCAATGGACCACATATTTTCAATGTTTGGCCGACGCGTTTCGGACGAAAAATACTTGGAGAGGCTTAAGATGGAAAGGGATTCTTACCTTCGCCGTATAGCAGAGCTCGAGGAAAAAGAGAAACAATGATTTTTTTGCTTTCCTCCCGATCATTTGTTCGGCTCGATACTTCGATTACAGCACACCGCTCTCAACAAGTAGACCACACTTCAATGGTACCTTTTCCATCTTTCTGAAACCCTCCTATAATGATGGACTCCCCTGAAAATGCGATTGAATTCACTTTATAGGTGTCTTGGCTATCTCCTTTCCATCGAGGTTCCAATTTCATTGTACCACCGACAGTTGTCCCGCAGATTTGGTATTGAGTGACCTTACCCAGGAGTGTGCAGGTCAACAGCTCCCGCGGTTCAGTGAATGCTCTGTAATAGAATGAATACCCTTCAAGACAGTATGGCAAACGACATACAAGGCAACAATAGGGCCCTCTGCGACATCTGCAATGATTCGACCACCCACATCTAACCCATTCCATCTGCGTCGTCGCCTTCGGCGATCATTCGAGGTTTCTGATGATTTTTCGCCGCCGGTACCAATATACAAGCGTCCATCAGCTGTGCCTGCAGCTATTATCCCAGTTGGTGACATTGACAGAGAGAGTATGAATGGTGGGGACAAGGAGATACCAGAAGATGGCAGAGTCGCCGCTGAGTGCCATAAATTAGTGGTATATAGGTTGCCTGATGGGCGTGATATTGAAAAAACAAACACAAGTCATCCCGAGAAAGCATGCTCCCTTGCATGAAGTCGAAATGCAGCATGGCATAATCATATCCCCCACTGACGAGTTCACTTGGACGACCTGGAATAAATCGGACTGAACCACACACCTAGAAATAAGACTGAAGGACCGACCTCAGGGGAAGGGATACTTACATTGGTATGACTTTGTTTCATTCGCGTAATTTCGTTAGTTTGCGTGTCAACAACCCCTACCGATCCAGAATCCGTACAAAATGCCATCATGGTCCCTTTCACGTTTGTGGAGAGCTGGTCGACGGTTATCAGCACAGCTGACTTGAGCTTCGGAGTGCTAAACCTCACATCACTCAAATGATCGTCGTTATCGACGCCTATGTCTAGGGTTTGCAGGACGTCCGAAGGTGTCAAGATAAGTTTGTCTGTCTCCAGGGAGAACCGAAACGCCTTGAGTGACATCACATGAATTCGAAAAGCAGGGACACGATGGTCATCTGTCTCACCTGTCGTCCAGATGCGACCCAAAGGTGAGGAGCGGGCCAGGGAGACCGGGAATGAAGGGCCACGGAAGAGATTGGACCTAAGCCTCGGATCGCTTTGAGGACTTTAAATGTATTTAAGTCGTAAATGCGGACGGAACCATCGTCTGGGTATGTGTTCAACTTTGAGCAGATCTGCAATGCAGGGGATCATATTCGTCCGCACCTGAACCCACGAGAAGCTGTCGAGACTCATTACAAGATAGACAAGAGACTTGAGCAGGGATGCGCAATGTTATGTGATGGCGATACCCCATCTATAAGTTCGCAGATGAGTCAGTTTGAGTCAAAGGTACAGCCTGAAAGGCCTGATGTTTGTCAGTTTCAAATTTCAGCACCGTACCTCTATGGCTAACATCACAGATACAATTCTCGTGCCCAAATCACTCGAGGATCTTCAAGATATCTTGCAGAATGATACCAAGGTTAAAGTAGCGGGTCAGTTTCGGCGAGTTGAACTGCTGTACCCTAGTTTAATGATCTATTACACAGGGATCGATGGTGATTCACTTCAACTGGTCTTATAACATATCGAAATCCTAAACGTCTTGGCTCAGTTGACGGTGTTCTGAGGGGAAAATATATGGTGAGTGCTTGAAATCATTGCTCTCACGGGCATTGTCTAAGGATTCGAAGTCAAAGTCAAAGTTCCTGAGCGCTGTATCTTCAGGTGGTTTTGGATTTTGTAGTGTCATCTTGTCAGTCGTTTCTCCACTCGCTATTTGTGACTCGGTGTGTCTACCTCCTTCAATAGTGGTTGGGACATCCATGACGCAGTTTACACGCGTGAACTCACAATCTCCAACCGAGAGAATGGCTACCGGGATGTTCTGGCTCAAGTAGACCTTTCAACCTATCGTCGAATTCCATGGGAAAACAGCGTGCCCTTCTTTCTTGTCTCATTTCTAGATCCAGTCTCGTTGAAACCCTTGTACGTTGACCCGCGTGGCGTCCTCCGCTTGACATGCGAGCGCGCGGTGGAAATGGGTTTTAACTGTATCGCTGGTGTTGAATACGAGGTGAGTTCACCCATCATCTCAGAGGAGCTGTACTTATGCAGGGTAGTATTTCAACTTCAAAGGTACCTGGATATCATGAGAAATCTGCACCTTACGCTGACATGTGATCTCAGAAACGGCCGAGTCTGCTGCTCAGAAAAAGTTCACCGGGCTTCAACCACTTACTCCTGGAAGTCAGTCAGCTCTATTCGGTCCTTTGGTCAATGAATGACGATCGAAAGTGCATGGATACTCTCTTCTCCGCACTCAGCTGAACCAAGCGTTTTTCGATGAATTATTTGATGAAAGCATCAAGTTTCAGATTGAAATAGAAGGACATCGTGCGTGTTGCCCTCAAGTTATGTTATCCGCTCACACACCGCAGACACGGAAACTGGTCCGGGAGTACTAGAGACTGCATTAGCCTACACTTCTGCTTCGCGTATGGCCGACAATGCCATACTGTTCAAGTTCTTGGCGAAGAGTATCGGGATGAAGCATGGGGTAATACCAAGTTTTATGGCAAAACCTTGGGGAAATGTACGTGGCTTGTCGCCCAATTTCGTGGGATCCTGAAATGACATATAGTTAGTTGCCTGGATGTAGCGGGTGAGCGCTTGAGCCATCTACCAGGAGGCATACAGCGGACAAACGAGCTTACCATTTCAAAGACATACGCATATTTCACTCCAAGATCTATCCGGGTTAAGTATCTTCGCGTATTCAAACCCTCAGCATCCCGGCGGGCGCCCGGATGCTGCTTTTGAAGATACTAAATTCATCTCGCATCAAGGGGAACAATTCCTAGCAGGATTACTAGACGGATTACCTGATGGTAGGTTTGGGGTTGTTATGGGTTTTTGGTAAACACGGTTGATATTTTGTTTTCAGTGATGCCAATGGTAAGTTGGTGCGCTGTCATCGAGGCAGTCCCTCATAAACAAAACAGCTTGTTCCTACCATCAATGGGTACAAGCGCCTTGTTGGGGGAGAGGCGTTCTGGGCTCCAAACGCGGTAACATATGGTTACGATGCCCGAGGGTGTTCAATCCGCATCATATCACCCCCTGCTGTCCCACCAGCGGCAACGAGATTTGAAGTCCGGGTACCAGGAGCAGACATGAACCCGTACTTTGCTCTCAGTGCTATCTTTAAGCTGGGGTTGAGAGGTATTGAAAGACAAATGCAACTGACAGTACCGCCGGTCAGCGCATTCTCGAGGAAAGAGGCAAGTGCTCGATGGCTACTGATTTGGTGACTGAGCGATCTGAGACACATGTCAAACAGGTTGTCATGTTGCCATGTTCACTGGAAGCAGCGACTACAAGGATGATGAGACGGGGCAGTATTGCTCGTGAAGTTTTTGGCGACGAGTTCGTCGAACACTATGGTAGCACGAGAGAACACGAAGTATATCTTTGGAACCAAGCGGTGACCAACTGGGAGGGTAAGGGCAATGGACTGCGTGATACGGATTTCTCTGATTATTCTCTAGTGGAGAGATATCTCGAACTCGCGTAAAGGTTCTACAAGGCGTACGAACGTGTTAGTAGTGAAGTTGTATTTGGTTGAACAAAGTTGTGCAACATGGTTAGCGTGCTAATTACCCTCTTTCTCGCGCAGGGCGTGGAACCACTTGAGAAAATGTGGGACATCCTGTGGTCAGAGTGAGTTATGTGACAAGGGGTACGAGGAGAGGTGCATACTGCTGCTATCTGGCCGGGCAGGCTATGCTCGGAGACAAAGGAAGGAATCCTGCCGCCTGGGGTGCTGGAAGTAGCCATTCGCCACTCTATCTTTCCATCGCCTAATTCAAGGAGGCGTTCTACAGAGACGTATCTCCCCTTGGTGCCCATCTCTTCTATCTTTGCAAGTTCCTCGTCCACGGACAAGTCGATGGGGATGGAGACAATCATTCTGTGTTCGTGGCATTGGAAAAGGTGAGAGGGCTCCGATGGAAAGATGACCTACCCCGACTTTGGAGAAGACTCGGCCAAGTGGACGGTCTGGAGCACTGTAAAGACGCGCGGAGAGATGGGGGGTGGAAATGTGTAGTAGAGAGTCCAGATTGACTGTGTTTCGGATATGCGTTTCACCCGAGCGACTTTCTTGATGGCCCCGATAAACCTAGCAGCACTCGTGAGCCATATCAGAGGCGAGACGAGGGAGAGCCGCACTCTTTCTCATTCTCTGCCTTGTTCACGCCAAGTTTCCCCCAGAACTCGTCAAAGGTGGCATCTTCCCTTGTGTGTTCGCTGACTCGACAGTGCCAGGGAGCCCCGTCGGCAGGACCTTTTGGTCGGGAGAGAGTGAGGACTTTGCAATCCGCAAACGTTTTCCCTTTCTTCCATGTCGCCGTCGAGTCCAGCAGCTCTTTTCCGAGAGCAATGATCGTGTCCTCTGAGGGAACCTCTTTCAACGTGCTGAGTCCAGTCCCTCTCATACACACAAGTAGTGTTTACCTACATACCTTGGGGCTTCAGAGCCGTGATACTAAGCTGGAAAGACATGATGATGGTCGACCGAGGGCAACAGCGCAGTGGTATTTATAGCGTGTGCTCGTTACTACAACAATGGTAGGACTGGTCAAGTGTCATGGCAGTCAAGGGTGCCCGGTCTTGAGTGCCGTCAAGTTCACGAGTCCACAGTATCGGCTACGCCCAAGAGCCACCTCATCTCTTGGAAGCTTTTCTCCACGGTTGAGAACAACGCCAACGAATTTGCGTTCGGTTCGCATCCACTTTTGCTTGTAAAATCGAACATAACCTGGGACAGTGGCGTATATGGTATGGTCACGACCCATTGCGACCTGCGGCGAGTGAGCGTGTCATGCAAAGAAGCGGAGAGGATGGCGTACGTTTTGTCCAGGATGGAACTGTGTACCACGTTGGCGAACGACTATGTTGCCAGGGATAACATACTGATCTAGTTCGGTCAAGCTTGAGTGACATCCACCCGAAAGACGACCCACCCGAGAATTTCTTCAAGCCGAGACGCTTTCCAGGAGAGCCGCCGTGATTTCGGACGGTCCCTCCCGCACGTTTTGTTGCGGTGCGAACAGAACCTGGATGGAGAGCGTGAGTGACGGCGCAGCGCTTGGGAGGAAGAAGAGAGACCTAGAAGAGAGAACGGGCCGTGGTGGTAGTTGAAAGCAAAGCCTGGCATGGCGAGTGGCACAGGCCGCACAGCGTGATATGGTACATAAGCGAGGCGGTGAACTTGCTTTGCCACACGCCCCACCTCTTCACGCAACAATATGGTCCTCCTCGTAACGTCTGACAACGAACAGTTTCATGCCGACAAGGAAGTCGTCGAGCGCAGCGTGCTCATCAAAAATATGCTCGAAGGTAATGCCCCCTTTACGCCCTGCATTTAGCACTCGTCTCCAGCTACCTCCCGTGGTGATAGACGTTGGCGAGAGCGATCAGCCCATCCCATTGCCCAACGTATCCTCTAGCGTGCTCAAGAAGGTGATTTTTATGATGATCAAGCAATCGTCTGCGCGAGCGCCACTCGTCTTTGGCTGATCATCGACCCGTCAGGTCCTGGAATACTGCGAACATCATCGCGGAGAGCCGCTTCCCAGTGCGGACTCTGACCAAAGTCAGGACGAGACACGCAAGCGCACGACCGACATCAGTGAATGGGATCAAAAGTTCATCACCGTCGACCAGGAGATGCTGTTCGAGATCATTCTCGCTGCCAACTACCTCGACATCAAGTCTCTCCTGTGAGTGATCGTTCCGTTTGATGACAACGTACCCAACCCCACCAGCGATGTCGGATGCAAAACCGTCGCAAACATGATCAAGGGCAAGACGCCGGAGGAAATCCGCAAGCTCTTCAACATTGTAAACGATTTTACCCCCGAAGAAGAGGTACATGCTTTTCGTTGATGACGGTCAAAGGCGACTTACTGAACTGCACCTTTCCCGCCTTGTGATAGGCGCAAATCAAGAAGGAGAACGTGAGCTCTGCTCCTTTTCTTACCGAGGCATCGTTACTGACGACCTGTTCCAGGAATGGGCTGAGGATCGATGAGTAGCATGAGCGATTGTAGAGTCTAACGTATTTCAATCCACTCTATTCTTACCTGTAATCGCTGCATTGCGTTCAGTATGGTGACCATGATTTACATAAGCCGAGACGTGCTGTTGCTTGTTCCTTCATGTCCAACCTTTGAGTCGTCACCATCCTACGTTTTCTGGCCCGAATGTCTCGAATCCCGGACATTCCTGGTTTCCGCGTTCAGCGCGGCTCAGACCAAGAGTTGTGGCTCAAAAGTCATGTCGCAAGACTCTGCCAGCTTGATCACGATCGGTGTGTGCCCAAGTCCTTGTCGGGTCCTACAGCCAGCTCAACCATTCCAGTTTCCCAGGAAGCCAGCCCGTCAGCTTTTCGATGAACCACTTGGCGGAGCTCGAACGCAGAGAGTAACTCCATCTATTCGCATCCTAATGTGTCACATGGCTAAACCATTCATACAGCTACTGGGTGTGCGAGAAGTCAGACGGCGTTCGTGTCCTATTCTTTTTGCAGACTGACCCGAACGGTCAAGTCGTATATCTGGTAGGTCTCTATCCCGTCTTCCTTCCTCACTTGGCCACTTACACCTCGCAGATTGATCGACATAACGCCTATTATGAAGTTTCCGGATTTTGGTTTCCTCACCCAGATAGGCCCAGAGATTCACTTATGGACACTATTTTGGACGGTGAGCTCGTACTGGATGTCGACCCTATGAGCAAGAAGGTACGCACTAAATTTTTCTCGACGCGCAGCCCATCGATTGTCTCGCGTAGGAAACACTTCGCTATTTAGCATTCGATTGTCTTGTTTTTGACAACGAAAATGTCATGTCACGATCGCTCGACAAACGCTATGGGGTATGCTCATGTTATTCCCGAATATTCTCGCTGACTGTCTAGGTAGCGCCTGAAAGAACGCTTCTATAGGCCATGGTGCAAAGTCAGGGAACAGTTTCCTCAAATGGCTGCGACCATACCTTTCGAGTAAGCGACCATAGCGTTACCCTAGCTCAGTGCTTCACGTGGATCCAGCATTCAAGTCAAGGACATCAGCTTCTCCTATGGTATTGAAGACGTATTCCGGCTGGTAATACCCAAGCTACAACACGGCAACGATGGCCTCATATATACCTGTCGGGAGACCCCGTATGTTCCAGGTACAGACCCGAATATGTACGTGTGCGAGCGAAGCTTCGTTTGTTTCTGATTGCCTAAGACATACCATAGATTGAAGTGGAAGCCTCCCTCGGAGAACTCAATAGACTTCAAGCTCGTTCTACGTTTCCCGCCGTCAAAGTCCAATCCGTCCCAACCCGAATTTCATGCGAAACCTATCTTTGGTCTCCATGTGTACTGTGGGGATGAAAGAGGTCAGCCGAAATACGAACCTTGTGATGTATTGTTTGTAGAAGACGATGAATGGGAGAAGTGGGTTTTCATTCTGCTCGCTGTCGACCGTTGTACTTGATGACACTGCAGGATGAAGCTGTCAGGGGAGCAAATTGACGATCGGATCGTCGAGGTGCACTGGGACCCTCAACTTGAACGGTGGCGGATGATGCGGTTCAGGGACGACAAACCTCATGGAAATTTCCGTACAGTTGTCCACAATATCATGCAAAGTATTGCTGATGGTGTAGAGAAATCAATGGTTAGCGCTTACCTCGCCTTGCCTACCTCTTCTAACGTGCTTGATGTCAGCTGCTCGCCCGTGGCCCAGTCATTCGAGGCGCGTGGAAAGCGCGTCTTACTCAGACGCAGCAAAGCGCTACAGGCCAGCAGCCATCGCCAGGTCAGGCAGTGCCCAATGGCCGCGTTGCGCCACACCCGCCGCCAGCTGTATCACTTCGGTATGGACCTATCGCGGTCTCGCGATGGAGCAAAGTGTCTGGCCCTGCAATCTTTGCAGGTATGAAGAGATAGGCTAGCATCTCCACAAAACATATCGCTTCGTCAAAATGCATACCAAGACTTGCAGCGTTCAAGTGTACCAATTACACTTATTGTCAATCCCGCCTGGGTTGAATTTCTGGTGCACTCAAATTCGACGTTGTTCTTTGGTCACGACTTTGACGATGTTGCATCGTGGGCTGGGGCAAGTTTTCTCAGGCTGCAGAGATGACCAGTCATGAAAAAGACTAGCTGCCTCGTATTTAGCGGTACCGTCAGTACTAACAACATAGTACGTACTAGTATAGCGTATGTGATTTTTGAGGGAGCAGAACCTTGGCGAGATTGTAACCAATGGCAGTCAGGCGATCGAAACACATTCGAGAGGCAAGAAAACGGGAAACGCGCGCATATCTAGTCATTACAGTGTTGTAGGAAAGCATGAGAGAAACAAGGACAAGGACACGGGAGGTAAAGAGACAGCAAAGTATACGCAAGGCATCAAGGGCATCGCTGGAACGTGAATCATCAAGGTAACTACAGCAGAGAAAGAAGAATGGTTTCCCCAAGTCTTCATCCAAGGGGAATTTTCACGTGAATCATGAGGGGGTAACGTGAGGTGAATGATATGCAAGAGATGGGTTAAAATGCATTAAAAATGAGTGAATATATAAGAAAGAGGGCCTCGTCGCAGGAGGCAATGTCTGGAATTGGGAACCAGGGACACGGAGGATATCGCGCGGGCAGGGGAATTGAGTCGGCTACTGGAAGAGATTTTGATCGAAGGAGAAGGAGTCGCCGCCCATATCCGCAAAATCGGGCTCAGGGGTCCCTTGGTGGGACAGGCCAGGCGCTGAGACTGAACGCAAGCCAAACAAGGGACCCACTCGCGTCAACGAAGACGGGAGTAGGAGATTGTGACCAAGAGGACAGGAGACCGGGTTTGCTAGAGCAAGCTGGATAGTCTCGAGTGGTGCTGTGGACAGCTGTGGTGTTGACTCTGCCGAGGAGTGACGGCTACTCCCCTGGGGTGAGAGTGGTGCGATGGATAGGGCAGCAAATGTGTCTGGGTGGAGAGACTGGAGTACGATTAGCATGTGACCACGGACTTGGACAAAAGCCATACTTGCATCGAATCCATCGAGAAGGTGGAAAGAGGCATCTGAGGAGGCTCGAGGGAGCCACCACCGGCAGAGAGCGTCAGCGTGCCACTGGGAGGGACTTCACCACGGACATCCTCCTGAAGCTGGTCTTGTAGGTCAAGATCGCATTGGCCGTCATACACTCGCCACCACTCGATGTCGGCGAGGACCCGACGTTCGGCTGTGGTGGAGCCAGACGAACGGCGGGGGTGGGGGGCGGTTACGCGGGTGCGAGCAGCGGACGTGTTAGTGGTGGATGGGTAGGGAGAAGAGCGGACGGAGGGGGAGGAGAATGAGCGACGGAGGGAGGGCATAATGACCTGACGAAGAAAAGGTGGGAAACGAGACAAGACGGTTTTATACGCTCTCATGACCACTGGCAATTGCCTGCGACTCTAACGACACCGCGACTCAGATATCGAGCGATCCCGCAGCTTTCGTCGGCGTAGGTCTACCGCTGTCGGACTGGTAGATTCATAAATCCAACATCAACTGGGACTGACACCGATCTCCTCATCACTCCTCTAAACGAAAAAGAGGTGCGAAACACTTCACAAGTTGACTCGTACCCCGGCGTGTACACGTTCAAGTTCCTTCGACCGACACACCATCTGGCTTATCGAGAAACAGATGGATCTCATCGTCGAGAAAGGCGGTCCAGTAGTGTGGGGCAGCAAGAGTGGTTCGGCATGTTCGCAATTCATGTCACTGGTGGCCCGTTGATCCCTCATACCACCCAAGTTGTCACAGAACCGTTCATGGGCATGGATACCACAAGCACGGACACTACTTCTCCGGACGCGAAGCGTCACGGATGGGAAGTTTACGTTTACTAACAAACAACTGGGTACAACCGTGGAGCAGAGACTGTTGTCCATCGGGTCATTCGAGCCAGTAAAATCGCTTGATACCGCGAATAAAGTCTCAAGTGGTGACTGGAACTGTCCTTATTGTGGTGAAGGTGTTTGTTCAAGGTACAGGGCCCATGATGCATGATTATATGATTGCGATAGATAACATGCGGTTTGGCGAGCAAACATTGCACTACTGCAACTGCGGGGACAAACGGAACCAGCATTATCCATCACGTTCGATGAACTATGTCTTGTCCTTGAAATGTCCAAACTCCCACTTGAAACAGTCCTGCAAACGGCCGCGTTACACACGACACGGCATAAAAGATTGAGTGGAATGCCTACGACGCAGTTGTCCTCGTCGCGGGGTGTGGGGACCTCGCGTTCATTTCCCTGTCCATCTGGCCAAAGACCTTGGAGATCGAGCACGTTTAACACCAACTCCTTGATGGGGTGTTTTCGCACATCAGCGTGCCATCCGAGTCTCGTCACGGTATCATATACGATCGTCTGGCCAAGGTGGCACCGGGTCTCGAGCGCGTAGCCAGCCTGAGCACACGGCGAAGTAAAACCCGTACATGCGCCTTGAGGTATGGGGTCTGCATTGTGGTATACATGCGTGATGGGTACGCGTGGCAAGTCCACTCCGGCTAGAGAGGGGGGTAGTGGAAGGTGGAGTCTCTGCGCTGCCATCCGTTCACCGGGAGCTTCATACGCAACCACAGGAAACCCGAACGTGGAACCCAGCAGGGAGGCAAGGCTTCCTCCGAGGCTGTGTCCAACCAGCCAGATATTAGCATGCGGAAAGAGAGACAACAAGTCGTTGACAAGTCTCTGGTTTCTCGACGTTCAAATAGATGTGCTGAGAAATGGCTCGACGGAACTCACGACGCCAGTGGAGTAGAATAAGCTGTCCTTGATGAGTGCGGCAGAAAGACATGGGTCATCGCACCGTCTACGGAGACCAGACCAATCATAGCAGTTGCATACTGTCGAGAAGACCCACGAGAAATCGACACGGGCGCAACAGCAGGAAAACAACAAGTTATCGTTGAGTTTGTCCTGTTTGGATGTGGGCCCTTGTAATGTTGTACCTTTAATCGACAAAACGATGGTAGAGTTATCTCGGGAGCGGAATACGAAGCCACGAAATCCATGCTGGTCATCATCCCAACCAAAGGGAAAGCTCTAGTACGAACTACTCAGAGGGGATTACGGTCGATCATCCTGGATGACATACGGTATTGATATTCCATGGGGGGTCGAGTTCGTACCAGTTGTCCTTCCAGGGAAGCTGATAGGCGTTGGCCGCCATCCGTCCGAGCTGGGCGAGCGTATGCCTGTCCGTGATGTCGGGAGCAAGGACCTGTGTTTCAATCCACTGGACTGGCTCGCTCTGGGCCTGGTGTATAGATCTCCAGCGAGCATGTTGGAGCGCCTCGTAGGAGGTTGGTCTGTAAACGGTCGTAGGGACTGCTTTCAGTGACAATGTCGGGTGTGAATGGTGCGGGAACGAGCAATCGGAGAGGAGGGGAGTCTGGTCCGTATCTTGGGATTTCGCAGCAAACTGGTGAGAGAGATCAAACTGCAGAAATCTTGGAAGTGCGTTGAAATCGTGCGGACATGGTGTTGAAGAGGACTGTACCGCACTTGCGATGGAGAGGGCCAGCGCTAGTAGGATGTGCATGGCTCGTGGCAATAGTTATGTGTTGTCGCTCGTCATGTCCAACGATGAAATCCGAATTCGCACAACAATCGCATCTATTTCTGAACGGAAATACAGAAGATGAAAATGTAATACATCGTATACGGGTGTACAAAGTAGGGGATCTCATCTTGGCGAGTTGGGGTGACTTGAAGCGATCCATTGACGGATAAAGGTGCTGCTCATCTTTGTCTGCTTCAGGATCTCTGCATCTTCGTGGTCGAGCTTCGAAGAGTCTGACGAGATGACGTCTATGACCAAGGTTTGCAAGGCAGGGAAGCCCTTGCGAGCACGCTCCTTGTCGACTGGGGGACGGAAAGATGAGAAGAGGGGATAAAGGGAGAGAGGGAGAGAGACGAACCAGCAGCTGCGCCAGAAAGAGTTTCCTTGCTGACGACCAAGGCCTGGATATCGGGATCGGAAGCAGTTGGACCGTACACGTCGTGGAGGGCGGTAAGCTGGTACTCGAGATCGGGACGGAAGAGCACGAGAAAGGAGCGTGTGTTGTGTGCCCTTGTCTGGAATGATTCGACAAGATGGGGGTTTGATTTGTTCTTGAGAAGTGCGTCGACTGGAGAGAGTTGAGCGGAGACAGGGTGGTGAATGGGGTGGTGTACCTGTGATGCCGACGATGACCTTGCGGGTCGCGATCCATGCGGCCATGCTGAGAAGGATTTTGTGACCGGCATGGAGATGATCAAAAGTTCCGCCTAGGATAACGACGGGATAGCCGGAGGAAGGAGAGGCGATCGTGGGGGATGGGGCGGGGCGGGGAAGGGAGGGGAGGAAGGTGTGGGGGATGGAGGAGAGGGGCGCGGGGAGAGGGACGACTGGGAGGTGGCTGTCATGTACACGGAAGCAGCAATCGATGGCGGGGGGGATCGCGTCGGGGGAGAGAGTGGGGGTGAGGAGGACGGAGACGTCGAGGAGGAGGTTGTTCTGCTGGTAGGCGGCTTTGGCGGCCTGGACGTAGAGGTGGGCGAGGAGGGTCTGGACGTGGATCCAGGGGCAGGATGGGGACGGGGCGAAGGCGTCGGAGATGACGACGACGACGAGCGCGTCTGATGTAGCGGCGACGGCGGCAGCGATGGCGGGGTCGAGATGGCGGGGGACGTCGAGGGTGTCGATGGCGACGACGAGGAGGGCACGCCTCATACTTGCGTGGGAATATTTTGCACACACACACCTCTTTCTTCATGTCCTCCCCGACGTTGTCCTCCTTCCCCTCCCATTCCGCCACCCACGCTGGCGGTATCCTCCCCTCCGCCTCCTTCTTCCACCCATCCAGACCCCACCATTCCCCCCCCTCCTCCCCCTCTCACGACTCCGTCTTCCCAGACCCCCGTCGAGCTACCCATCCAAAGCGTAGCCAGGAACCCCTCCTTCCCCTCGTCCCCCCCACTCATTCCCTTCCACTCCAAAACCCCCTCTGCTCGGCTATCAATCGTCTCTCGCGCAATCCAAGCCTCGACTCCAATCGCCATGTCATCCCTCTTTCTACGCCTCGCAAGACTTCAAATCGCTCCCATTCCCTCCACGACTCCTCACAATTCTCCCCTCCCCTCCCCTCCCAGTCCATGTTTCATCCTCTCGTTCAAGTACCCTCCAGCAGGCCCCCTTCTTCTTCCCCTTCTCCCAACAACATCTTCATATCTGATCCACCCACATCCTTCCCTCCCTTGTCTGCCATCCCTTCATCCCCCAGAAAACGTGTATTCCAAATATATCCCTCCCGTAATCGCTTCTTCTGTGCAGGCCATCTCTTGACCGGTGGTGACTCTCCTTGGGCATTCATCGCATCTCTTGCCCTTGTCATCGCCATATCAGCTGCCTGGTTCTCCACAACCTGTGTCTGGTGGTGGCGCAATGTATCTCCTGCAGTCGCTGCCGTCGGCGCCTACTTGACCCTCCTCACCATCTCCTGCATGCTTGCCACAGTAAGCGTCTCCATTCCACTTCCTTGACATATCATCCATCACCCCCTATAGGCCTTTCGCGACCCCGGTATTCTACCCCGCAATTTAGATCTAGACCCTCCTCTTCCCGTCATCTCCCCTTCCGATGGTGACATCAGAGTCCCCCTTCCCCGAGACCTCAAGATTCGGTCAGACACGTGAGTTGGCCTCTTCCACACGTGTTTGTCCCCTTGACATCCCATCCCAGCGTGCGCGTCAAGTATTGTCTGACATGCAAAACATACCGTCCACCACGGTCCAGTCACTGCAGAATGGTAACCCATCCTCTGACTCGTCCTGTCCAATCGCTCACTCCATCACAGTGCGACAACTGTGTCGACGACTGCGATCATCATTGCCAGTGGGTCAATAATTGTGTTGGGCGCCGCAATTACACCTTTTTCTTTTGCTTCCTATTCTCCGCGGTGGGTCACACTCGAGCCCCTGCCAACAACACCCTCATCTTTTGCCAGGTCTTGACTCTTTGTCTCGTCATCTGCACATCCGCTCTTCACCTTTATCTTCTCACTCAATGGGATCAGGTTGATTTTCGCGACGCTCTGAGTCTTGGTGTGGGTAGTGCTGTCGCATTCGTCTTGTCGATCGTCGTGGTATGGCCGGTGACGGCCCTGCTCGCATACCACATGAGAGTATGGATCTCTGCTTTTCTTCGTTGGGATCGTCCACTCACCGAGGCCACTTAGCTCCTGCTGTTGAATATTACCACGATTGAACAGGTTCGGTCGTTGACTGCCATCTCTTGAATCTATGATTGATGAGGTCGCACAGATCAGGAACCAGGCGCATAAAACATTGATGCCCGGCGCTCCTCCCCCTAACCCGTTCTCGTATGGTTCTTGGCGAACCAACCTCGCTGAAGTACTCTGTCGACCGGCGGGATTTTCATGGCTGAATGCACACGTGGTTGCGACTGAAGACAGGAGACGAGTCAACCCTGGTCTGGATGACGCCGGATGGGACCATGACGATCTGGAGCAAGCGAGACCTACGGCCAAGTAGCTTTTTGGTGCTTGACTTATGTAATAGAGCGTATACATAATCGAATCGATGTGCCATCACGGCAGGACGATCGAACGCGGAGATGAATATTTGTATCTCCGATAGAAAAGTGGTGTTCCGAACACACGGCATTTCTTCTGGTGTGCTCGTCATCCAGTCGCGAAGGAACGCCAGAGGTACGGCAAGACCGTCGTACATGTCCACGACCGAGTGCTCAGAATGTTCTTTTGAATTTTAGCTGCGCCGCGTGCGGTCCTTGGATTAGAGATTCGGTCATCACTCGGCAAATTCGGAGTAACGGCCTTGGGCAGGTGCATATAATCGGCTCGTACTGACCCCTCCCTATGGAATCGTCCGCCCAGGACCCAAAGTCCAGCGAGTCTCAGCCGATAACAAGCGCATCGTCAAGACCCACAACCAGAAAACCCCGGCAGAAGAAACAGCCAGACTCTCCATATCCTCCTCCCTCCGCACCGGACACCTCCTCTTCTCGCCGTCCTCCAGGCCGTCGGCTCAGCACAGGCGAATCAAACGACTCCCGTCTGTCTCTTTCTCGCCGTCCTCTCGCTTGACTCACTCTCTTAGCGTCCCGAAACACAGCCGACCACTCTCAAGACTACGCCCGGTTTGCTGCCGCACGTGGCCCGACCCTCCAACCATACCCTGGCGTCCACTATATGATGAACCACAACTATCCCATCAATCCTTCTCCTTTCGCACAGCATCACTCTACCTCCACCTACCCATCTACACCCACCATGAACGGCGCCAATGGTACAGCCATCCCTACTCAGTACTATCCCATGCACCCTACGGCGTACCCCCCAGCCCCGCACGGTTACGCTCCGTATCCCCAGTATCCGCAACAGATGATGATGTACGGTCCCCCTCGCTCAAATACGTCTCTTCCTGAACAGCATCCCCCACCCCCGCCACCACCACCACCACCACCATCACAACAGCAACAGCAACAACAACATCCACTCGTCGGTACGTCGTCCCTCGCTCAGATGTCTACGGCAGCGACGACAGGCAAGAGGAAAAGAAGAACAGAATCCGCGCGGGCAAGGGACAGAGACTCTGATAACGAAGGTCCTTCGAGCGAAAGTATCCCAAAGCACTCTCCGCCCACAGCCAGTGCTGCGAGTCCGATCGATGCAAAGAAACGGACCAAAACCCAACGCGCATGCGATAGCTGTCGTAGTCGAAAAATCAGGTCAGCACGTTGCATTATTCAACGCATACATCCTGCCTAAGGCATCGTAGGTGTGACGTTCTTGCCGACTCAGATCCTCCACTCTGTCAGCACTGCAAGCAATACGGCTTCGAATGCACCTTCTTTCTACCCATTACGGAAACACGTTTCAAAAAGAAAAAGCTTGAAGAAGATCCTCCAGCTGAAAAGGAAAAGGATAGATCTGATCTTCAGCGAAATACATCATCCCCGCAGACGGAGTCTCAGTCGGATCATCGTGTTTATGGTCTGTTTTGCAACCACTTGCTGGTCGTTGAGCTGACATTCGACCCGGTTCTAGGTCCCACCACTGCTGTACATCTGCTACACTCACAAGCTATGATATCATCTCGCACATACGAAAGCTATGATCAACAGTATCATCACACGTGGGAAGTATCAAAGGATGGAGATGGCGTCATATCGGTACAAAACATGCCTCCCGACGACGACCAGATGCCGCATCCCAAGCCAATGGACCTCCGACTTGAACCCGAAGTCATTCAGAAACTTGTGAACGCCTATTTTAGGGACATTGCCCCGATACTACCTATAATCACACAAGCAGAATTCCTTTCCAACCCTTCCCCGCCACCGATTTTACTTTATTCCATGTGTCTCGTGGCAGCTGCTCGGAGAGAGGTTCCACAACCTGTTTTTGACTCGATTCGGTACGCAGTCAACAGCGTGATCAAAACTGAAGATGTTCTGTCGACAGCATCCATGGCAAACGTTCAAGCATTGCTGACACTAAGCATGGTGGGTGACTGTCATTCACAATATGTACCCAACGCGTTGTCGGCATTGTGGATTCGCCTTGGTACTGCAGTACGCATGGTAAGTGTTGACGTTGGCTAGCAGTCGTCTGTATTTGACAGTCGCTCTAGGCTCAAGATCTCGGCCTTCATCGCGCAGAGTCGGTAAAACAAAATGTCGAACTTCGACGTCGGTTATGGGGAGCCTGCGTCATTTGTGACAGATGGTACGAAGAACCCTGCGTTGTCCCAATCATATTGACCAACCCATGAGAAGGCTGAGCTTGACGTATGGCCACCCATACATGATTGACGTTCAAGACTGTGATGCGCGCTTGCCTTCCTCTGGAGACCCTAATGATCTTTATATGGATGAACTCGTCCGGTTGAGCGTAATACTCGGTCGCGTATTGAAAACGATATACAGGTACGATCGAAAATTGGAGGGCCATTCTTGTTTTTCTGATTCGATGATTCGACAAGTCCTTCTGGTTTAATGTTCACGACGGACGAGATGCTGTATAGCTTGCTAGCCGATCTGGAGAACTGGAAAGCCAATCTCCCTGAAAATCTCAAATATCAGGGGCCTGATACTCCTCAAAACGCAGGTGCGACATGAGACGAGACTTTCACATTCTCTTTGAACCTGCTCACCAAAGTTTGTTTGTTCCTATCAGGTCTCCTGCATCTACTCTACTCGTGTGTCTGTATGATATTCTGGCGCGTCTTCATGCGGATATCGTATACATGCCCAGGGCATCTCAAATTCGGGCTAACAGTGGAGACCTGGAATGCTCTCGTCCAGCTCACTGGAGAGTCAATCGACTGGCTTGACTCGCATGAGCGCATGTACGATATTTGGCTTCTAGTCGCATATGCTGCAACGTCGTGTGCGTTGGTACAGGTATGTTACCGCATCGATGAACTATTCCAAGTGCCGAGCGGCATTCTAGTATCATACATGGGCTCGGCGACAAGACCCCGATGCTGCCGCTAAACTGCGGAAACTGCGGGACTGTGTACGAAGGTGGGAAGGATCAATATCTTCCGATCACATGTCTGCCCGACGTAAGGTGAGCGCTTATTTCTAGTGGGGTATACTTGCCATGTGATCTCACACCGAATCAGACAGCTGAAATTATCACACTGCTCTATGAGGCGACGCAAGGAACCCCGCTTCCCCTCGACCAACCGCCTTTACTCAATCCGACTGGAGGTGTGAAAGGCAAGCGACCGTTACGTGGGCTAGAATACAAGAAGGACCCCTCGCGTCCTGGCGGTGGGGTATTCATAGCCCATGCTCAAGGAGATTACGAAGGAATACCCGCAATTATCACGTCATCAAAGGAGCGAGGTGGTGGTAAGCATATCGTTCTGTGTCACTCTATGACAGACACTGTAACGTTTCCTGACAGATCGATCAGATCCACTCAGCTGCCCTGGGTCATCCCTGATGAACATCACTCCGCTTAGTTGTGGTCAAGTGGAAGGTGACGAGAATGGCGCTCCGGTTGCGTTTCCGAACATGAACCCAGCATTGAACAATGTAACAAGCCAGACACCGGGAAACGTGCAGGTGTTGAATGTACTTGACGTGCCTCAAGCGTCAAACACGTTGGAACAATTTGCGATGGCAGATGTTGGCCTCTTGGAGGGCATTCCTGGGGGGATGTTTGACTGGGGTGTGTACAATTTAATGCACTGTTGAGAGAACGATACCGAGCGTTTGTGCGCCACAGGGCAGTGGGATTCGTTTTTTGCTCGGTTCAATGCATCAAACACCGCAGGCGAAAAAGTGGACGAGGGAGGGAGAGACGTGGGGGGACTTGGAGGAGGAGAAGCATTGCAAGCAGAGCCGTCGTGATCGTTTGTGTTGGAATTATGTAGATTCATGTAACAATGATAACTTAGTGCTAGTCTAGCTAGGATGCTAATCACAAATGTCGTCCGTTTGGTTTCTGCAGCCGACGAGTTTGGGCCCACATTTCTAGTCATATACCCCCTCCTCCTCCTCCTCCTCCTCCTCCCCCCCCCACGCTCTTTTCTATGTCCCAAATCGCACACGAACAACCCCCCCGCATATCCCAGGTGCTTCCGACCGTCAAATGCTCCAGTTGCAGTTCGTGTGTCCCTCTCGCCAGCCTCAGTGACCACGTATGCGCCCCACTCCCTCGCTCCCTCCAAAAGCCCCCAGCGTCCCGAGTGTCTGCGGCAGCCCCCTTTCCACAGCGACCTGGTCCCAAATCTTCTTCTGAGAAGCCGTCCGAAGATGGCGAACGGGTTCTTGCACCGAGTCGTGATCCGTTTCAGCGTCTACCCCCGGACATTTCCAGTGCGGCCCCATCTCTTGATCGTCAACACGTGTCTCCTCCTGACCGCATCTCCACCCCTACCCCGCCCTCCTTGCAGCGAGTAAGATCCTCATCCAATGCTGCTCCGCCCGCTTTTCCGCTCCCATTCAGCGATTCTCTTGCTCACCCTCTTCCCGCACGTCCAGCGGCACTCCCACACGCTCAAAGAGACAACCCATTACCACGATCTGCATTCACTAGCCATGCATCATCGAATGTGACCCCCCTACCGACCATCCACCCCCGCCCTTCCTTCGAAGGCGCGCGTACCTCTACTCTCTCCACTTCGCGCAAGTCCCTTGATAAATCTCGTCCATCTCTGGATAAGCTTCGCCCTATCTTGGGTGCTCGGCGGCCCTCCCTTGAACCGCAGCACACGTCAATCGAGCAGAACCCACCAACCCCCCCCAGCACGCCCTTCGCCAGATCGCCTAGGACAGGTGTTCTCCCACCCGCCCCGGGTACTGTACCATTCCCCATTCTGCCATCTCGGGTATCAGCGCGGCAGCCACCTCCACCCCCCCTCTCTCTCGCCCGCTCTCGTCCGCACGATATGCACCGTGAGATTGACACAAAGACTGGCGGTGAAGCGGGCATGGCCGGTGTTGGTCGAAGGGGCTTTGCGGCCGCTGCGAGAGCGGGTATGCTTACTCCCTCTCTTTCACCCCTTCACCAGACCCCGGGCAATGCCCATCGGGCCAACGTACCTCATTTCTTGGATAGCAATGCTACCTTGGGCCTTGTCATGCGAGGCAAGTATTCATTTGACTCTAACACCATACGTTTGACCATTCCACACAGCTGCCATGACTCCACCTTTGTCTCCGAATTCGGCTCAGACATCTTCTCCCGTCTCTCCTCTTCCCGTATCACCGGTCTCGCTCAGAAGTTCCTCCAACGGACAACAACCTCGTCTTCCAAGCCCTCACGATACAAAGCGATCCCCTGCCCCCGCATCTAATGATAAAGTTCTCCAGGATGCATTTTCTCCTGGCGTCCGCATCGCGTCGCGCTCGCGCTCGCCTTCCCCGATTCCTAATCCTTTTGAACGTCGTCTCAGTGGTGAAACAATCGCACAGTCTCCCATGCCAGGCGACAACTTACCGCTTCCATTCTTCAACGTCCTGAAACCAGAATTTGATTCCAGGAGCGAATCCGATGATGAGAGCGCGTATACAACAACGCACACGGATCTAAAAAGGGGTGATGATGTACCACCATCACCTTCCGCAGACTCGGATGTCGGTTTAGCCTATGCACACGATTCCGATGGTGACACCCTCGTGGTGATACCTCTGGACGTTCGCAAGTCTGTTGCATCGCGGAATTGGGGACATCCTCCCGGACCTTCCCGTCAAATATCGGCGACATCACTGAGGTCTGCGATATCCGCTTCCTCGGCGGCCGTGTCTTTCACCGGTCCTGTTCGTTCTAGAAGCGCATCGGCAGCGATGCAGGCCGCATCTACGACAAAGTCGGTCGGCGCTTTGGCGCGAGCTGTAGAGACTTTGATAGAGGAAGGCGCGTCCGTTTCCGTCCTCGCTTCAGGTTCGGTTCTAGCTTCAATCGGTGGATCCACCTCTGGCAGAGGCCCTGGGAAGCCAAGCCGATCGAACACTGTTCCAGGGCCTGCTTCTCCCGAACAGAAGCCCCCCAAGCTACCCACGCGCTCCCACACTAGCCCATCTCATCCACATGTTCATTCTGAGCGTGTGGGCGTCGTTGGCGAGGTTGCCCGGATACGGAATAGGGCATCAGCTAAGCGGAAAGACCGAATGTGTGCAGGGTGTGATTCGAAGATCGAGGACGGAAGGTGGATACAAATGGATGGTGGGAATGTCTTGTGCGAGTGTTGTTGGAAGAATATGTATCTGCCAAAAGTTTGTGTTTTCCACCGTGCATCATCAGACTGATTCATGCTTATCGTAACAGTGTCGACGCTGTAATTTGCCTATCGAAAAACAGGCAGTGTCCTCCAGAGATGGTCAGTTGAAGGGGAAATACCACAAGGATTGCTTCAATTGCCACGCTTGCCAAGTACTTGTTTATGTACTCGTTCCCAGAACCACATTCTAACGATCCCGTTCGTTTCAGAAACCATTTCCTGACAAAGAATTTTACGTCTTTGACGGGAAACCCTTTTGCGCGTATCATTATCATGAAGCAAACAACTCTCTATGTGGTGCGCCTTCTTGTGGACAACCTATTGAAGGGCCCTGTGCTGTGACACACTCGGGAAGACGATATCACCCTGAGCACCTTCTCTGCGAATTCGAGGGTGGGTGTAAAGAAAAGCTTGAAGAATATTGGGAAATTGATGGGCAAATGCTCTGTGAACGCCATGCGGCCCTTGTTAATAGTGGCGATGGCGGCTGGACACGAGGTAACGATTCTACCGGCTGTACACAAATGACAAAAGCACCAGGTATTGATGAAGGGAGGATGATGAAACGCATGACACGGTTCATCGACCTAGGCACGGGCGGGGACGATGAACTGGACTCAGGTAATGTACAATATTAATGGATCAGGGACTTGGCTTCGTCCACCTTTTATGCATTTATATCCTATTATTCACTATCTGTTGGATTCCCCATTCGTGCACGTGTAGTACTCATCTTCACACTTCAGTTTACCCGCTCCATTGCATCTATGGATATATACCACTTCCTTCTTCCTTTCTTTCTCTCGTTCTGTGGGCAGTTTAGGCTTCTCTGCTCGCGAATTTTGGACTGTTTTCTAATCTTGTCCCCCATTCGATCATAGCGATATACGTCTATTGTGTTGTCCGTAATCGAGCACTTGAATGTTCAGAGTCTCCATCATACTACCTTCCCAACCAGAGCAGTCTCTTCACGCCGTACTCCATCTTCGCATAGATGCTCGTCGTACACTGTGCCTCTGACGCGCTGATGCCAAGCATTGAGTTTGACGTACGATAACTGCATAAGCGGCCTACCAACCTGACTATATCTTCCTCGTAGATGAAATCATCTCCTGAGGCGCTACCGACATCCTCGCAGGCTTTCTTGATGGTATCGACAATAAGGTCAACGGCCTCCTTGCACGATGTAGCACTAGTGAGGTTGTCCGTAACCTCTGTATACCTAGACTCATTCCGTACATGTGTGGAACCCACGGGCAAGGCTTTAAACGCAGCGAATGAGGTGTCACTCAACTCTGCACGATCGCCCGAGACTAGCGGTTTGGACGTCGCTCGTGCGTGCATCATCCTCAACAACCTGTTGCCTACATTCGTCGCACTGCTGGGAGTTGACTTTGGAGAAATGTCCATGAGATTGCTACGGTACGAATAACTCGTCATCCGTGAGCTGACGAGATCAGTGTTGAGCCAAGTGATAGAGAAGCCAGCATTTTGAATAGGATCCCGACTGGCCTCCTCAATAAGTGACAAGATGTAGGCACCTGCCAGAGACTGGGTGAATATTTCTGGGTCACTGTGGATCAAAACAACCTTTGGTGATTTTTGTGATCATTCCAAGTGGCACCCGGGTGTAGATCTTCGCTTTCCCGAGGATGTAGTCATAGCTCTGTGTTTTAATTCAGGATCTCCTAGAGGTCGATAGGAAGTGCTAGAATCCTACAACAATATAGAGTGCACGAGCGCTCTTTCGGCGGACGTAAATGGATATCCGAATGAAGACACCATCTTACCCACCAGCAACAATACTTTCTCTTCGAATTTATCGCTCATCTTGACGTTCAGTCCCTCTGGCGCGACGAGTGTCCATCCTGCCAAGAGAGGCTCTCCTTCGTCTAGGACACGGGAGACAGAGATGGCAATGGCTTCTGCACGAACCCTTGACAAGCGGATGAGTTCACATGGATCTGTTGACTGCAGTTTGAGCAGGAACTCCGAGAAGACAGAGATGGTCCTATATCCGAGCATGAAGTCGATCACGGCTTGACAGAACCAGTCACTGAACGTGGCGCTGTACATTCTTGCTAAGGAGTTTATACCATCGTTGAAGAGGCCACCAAGGTCGCGCTTTCCGGTCCTAGCAGTAATTCAGACTTGGGTGTGACCATTGAAGTATAGTGGATACCTGGTGAAGTCACCCTGAGAAGTTTGGTGATTATACGACCTCTACATGTAGAGGGAACGACTTACCTTTAGAGCCGAAGTTCCAGCACTAGTATTGAAGCGCCTGAGCCCCAAATCTTAGAACCAAGTGAGATGGACTCACTACGCACGACTAATGGCGTCACCGTTATTAGCCCAAACTGTCCGGGGTCATTGATCAATCCAGATGCGCAGCAGTTCGACAGACCATCGTTTAAGACTATGTCTACCCCTGACCGTCCGCTCTGTGGTTCGATAGTAAGTCCGACAGCTTCCAATTGCTTGCCAAGCACATGACGAGCAAAGGCAGACTAACAATGTTTCTGAGTAAGTGAGCACATGGGGTAGATACTCATACCTGAACGACGTTGGTTCGGTCGAGGCAATCGATACAATTGACGCGAAAAATACCTCTCTGCTTTGATAACAACATATGGTTCGAAATCCAGAAATATCTAATGTTCCATGTAAAGTGTAAGCGGGAGAGTGCGGATAGGAGATAGCCGACCGCACCCTTGGCCTTCAAACGTTCGCTCCAGGTCATTGATGAATTTCGAGATGTTCTCGTACCTATCTCAATTGACACGTGTGGTTCTCGGTACAAAAGGACCCGATCACATACTTCATTCCTCTCGTTTCACGATGGAAATCGTACTCGCAATAGCTGAGAGGTGTTAGTTGGATAAATTAATCCAACTGAAGTGGTTCTGACCGAATATCCGTGCTTTCCATTCGTTTTGTGTGTGACTTGTATGCGTTGGTCAGAGCGCTTTCCTTTCCCGTTTGCTCTGCAAGGTTCACTATTGTCTAGCGGTGAAAATCAGGCTGTCGTTTAGGTCAGGAGTTAAAGTGGCCCACCATTGGTCCATAGATACTGATGATACGTTGGAAGTGTCGCTTCATGGTGTCCAAGTTTTGCTCAGGTGTGCGCTCCGGCAATAGAACAGGAGGCGGTCTCATACTGTATCCTGACTGCGTCCAGTAAAGCGGCACTATGGAAGGTACTAGGTCATCACGCCTACCCTGGGAGTGAGTTACTTACCTGAGCCACGGATCTGGACAAAGCTAAAGACATTTGCTATCCCACTTCTCTGTTTGCATTCAAACATTACCCAGTTGATCGTCGAGCATCGTAACGCACCTTTATTCTCATAATTGTTTCCGTTTCGACAAAATTGGCCGCGTGAGCCTCTTCGTCCACACCTCTTCGTTGATAACGAAGGCCGGCCCTGTATCTAGAGCGTCTGGATGCGATCAAACAGTCCGCAGGCGAGACAAGGTCATGCTCCGACATATAGGGGTGCGTTGGCAGGTCGAAAGAGGATACCTGGAAGTGACCTTGCACAATCGGCAACACGTACGAGTGCATCTGAAGAAGAAAATTCTATGGGCTTCATCTTCAGTTCAAGGAAGATACATACACATGCATCTATGAAAGGTTTTGAGAGCCATTCGTTCCACCAGAACTCTCGGTTGACACGTCTCCAAAGCGGAAGCGTCGAAAACGGTTCGACGAGAGGATCAACCTTCAAGTCGGGATACTCTACCGAAGGATCCGGAGGGAAGGCATTGAGCTCTGCACGCAAGTTCTCTTCCGTGCGTGATTTCAGAAATTGGTCATGCTTATTCTGCAAAGATCTCGTTATATCTGTTCAATCTTTTATTAGTTCATAACCATGTCAAAGATAGAATGCCTACCGAAATGGTAGGCGAAATACATGCAACCCTTAACGTACTCCTTGATGCATTCGCGGACAACCCGGTTTTCGAGTTCTGTGTAACGCTCTTCTGCTGAGTCCGGGGGAGGTGCAGTCGAAGCTACGATTGTATCAATGACGGCAGTGGGTTCACCCTGCGCGTTCTGAATGACAGAGTCCAAAGACTGGTGTTCATCAGGACTTATGGCCGAGTCATGTGTTGAGGTAGGTTGACGCCTGGAAAGTCTTGTCCAGAATGACATTCTGTCTGCGATCGCTTTCACTACATTAGTGCTTGCCAAAGACTCGCTCGATGTTGAACATGGTGTTGATGCCCCGGATGAAGGACCCGATAAGAGAGGTTCTTCAGTCTGAATGTCGCCGACTGAGCCTACCGCGGAGCTCATGACCTTTACATCGTTCTTGTCTGCGAATTTGACACGAGCATGATTTGCCGGTTCGGAAATATGGGATGGTGGGATGTCACCCGTGATGGTATCAAGTACTTGTTGGGCACGATCCTTGATCAGGGGAATCGCACGCACAGACTTGACAGAATAGATAGGATGGTTGTCGTCAAACACTGTTTGCGCCATGAGTCCACAAGCTCAAGCCGAGGGAATTATCGACTCACGACACCCGACATACGAACGGGCAGTGATGACTAGTAGGTACGACGCTGTCAAGGTTACTGCTTAGATGTATCTTCAAGCACGGATTACATTTCTGTACCGTTGAAGAGATCCATGACACCCACTATGCCGTATACAATGGCACTGGACCTCCAGTCGTCCGATGAATCGCTTCCATGGCGCAGTAGTTGAACCTTTGGATGCTTCCCCCAAGGGATACAAACGTATGACATAGAATGCGAAAGCCCCTGCAGATGGGGGCGCATGACCAGACCGTCATCTGTAGCGATAATGGCGATGTGTTCGTATGGGTGCGGATGTGGAGTTGGGGGAAGTTGTAACTCGACTCGGACACCATGCGCCATGTCATGATCAGACAGTGGTGGCGTCAACTCGCTCGCAGCAAAGAAGCGTTTCATGTGGGCGGCGTAAGGAAAGCCTAGAATTTGCTAGTCGGCTGCTACTCGAAAACAAATTACATTTCTAGACTACAACATCACGCTTGACCCGCGATCGAAGGTGGGTTCGTAGAAGTTTGACCCTCGACACGGATATCATATGCATAACCACCACCAGGTGCTTCTCCAGGACCATCGTAATGCAACTTGGTGATGTCGTAGTTGCCTATTAGCAGATGAGTCAGAGCAGAACAGATCACCGCTCATTCGAGACACACCGATGAACTCCCAACCATCTTCCTTCACATGGTAAAGGTTACATGTGTTTCCCGAGAACGCGTCACGGTGACCTGCGGCGTAGATGCTTCTCCTTGCAAGCTCTTGAGCTTCCTCAGCCGTGAGGTCCCACCGGTAACCTTGGTCTAATACACCATATGCGAACGTGCTCCCCGATCCCACAGAGAAGAGATTCCCTTTCAGACGTGTACCGTCGGAGTCTACATAGAATAATGCAGGCCCCTTGAAGAAATAAATCGTCGCCGAGGAACAATAGGTAGTCATGAGGGCTTACTGTCTTGTCCCACCCGCAGATCATCGTGCCCTGACGATCCCATGAGTGCAGGTCTGTCAAGAGGTGACAAGATGCGTACCATACTCAGACCCATGCCCTTGTAGCTATACACTAGATTGCTGAGGTACTTGCTGGCAGCAGACACTGAGATGCGCTCGCGATTTCTGAGTTCGTGCAGACGACAGTGCACTCCCAGATACGTTTCCCAATATTGACAGTCGGCTGATCATGAGGATGAATTTGTGGACAAACGAAAGTGATCACGGTATTGTACCTGCACCACCGGCCATCGTACCCAGTAAATAGGGATTGATTTCGATGACTTTCTTTACGGTTCCACTCGCTGGGCATCATCAAGAGAATTAAATGAAAACCCCAGCCAATCCAATATTTGAATCCTACCTATGTAGCTTCCAGCAGTAGCACGAGAATCAACAGCGACAATGACACCGCCTTGGAATCTGAACGCTAAAGTGGTAGTTCCGTGCTGGATCTTAATCCTACACGATGGGTCCGCGTGATCGTCCGTGTGAAGCCTCAGGAATGCAGCTGGCTTCACTGGGGTGAGAAGATAAACGATGCCTGGAATGCCTACTTACGTCTGGGATAGACGGAATGACAAAACTTGGTACACCTTTGGCCAGACTGGCGTAGCCAGCAAGGGATCCCCACCTGGCGTCGTCGTGGTCGTCGTAGTCATCCATAATGGAGGCATTTCGCTTTTGTAGATGAGATACTGCGCCCGACGCCGTGTACCGCTGGATGAGATTGTTCATGGTAGATCAATTCAAGTATCGCTGACGCGGCTTCGATTGGAGTGTGGTTTATTTGACTTTGTTTATACAAAGTACTACTTCCACTTCACAGACGCATCAACGTCTTGCCACAGTCTGAAGCGCACTCCGCAGGTCATCCTTGAGATCCTGCACATAGCTCATTAGCATATTAGTGAAGATGTAACAAATCCTGACTTTCCTCGACCTCTTCCACCCCAATACTGAGGCGGACAAGGAGAGGGTTCTCCTTCAGATCTACCCTGACGCGTTGCTCAACTAGCGACTCCACACCCCCAAGACTCGTAGCAGGCTGCGAGATATATTAAAACACGATCTAGTGTAAACCTTGACGTACCACAAAATATTCAAGAAGATGCGGGAGCGCGTCTGCCTGGTGTTGTTGTGCAAGCTGGTCATTTGCGTCAACGATATACCGCCAAGAGTGCGATTCCTATTCAACGTACGAGAATAGAGAAAGTGGCATTGTAACCGCCCTCCATTTGCGAGGCTGGGTTGAAGCCTCGTTCATCGGTACCCTGTAAGCTAGAGTGCCATACTTTTGTGACAATGCCGCCCGGAATGCCGTCGAAATCCTGGTCCTGTGGGATAAGGGTAGCTTTGTACAACCACTGCGCAATTTCTGTTCCGCTTGCCGACTGTCGGGGAATACGAAGATGCATCGTACGAAGGGATCGCAAAAGAAGCCATGACTCCAAGGACCCCATCACATTTCCCAGGTATATACGGTCTCTCCATAACTAAGCACCGATGATCAGGTTGATGGTTTGGAACTACTTTGAAGCTCACTTTATCTCTTTCTTCAGCAGTCTTGACAATTAGAATCCCGCAGAGAAGATCCGAATGGCCTCCAAAGTATTTTGTCCCTGAGGGTATTTTTTGTAGCTCTTAGAGCATAGATGCAATGGCCTTCGACATACCGCTGTGGAAGATGCAATCGGCACCAAATTTGAACGGGAATTGAAGCGGCGGAGGTCCAAACGTTGAATCGACAAATAACTTTCCGCCCACTGCGTGTATCTAGTATTGCAGGTAGGTTGAGTAGCTCCAATTTAAATTATGTCGCCCATACCTTGTTCGCATAATACTGGATGTCGCTGGTTTCAGTGGCTGTCAGATGTGCGGTACGCAGGAATTACTAATCTTGGCTCACCGAGACTCGCCTGTAGGATTGATTGGGGTTTCGAGCCAGCACAAGTCACCTTCTTGATACTCGTCGTCGAGGCTAATGATGGCAGTCGTTTCGGACCTTCCTCTTAGATAGATCTCGATAGCACCGTGACATCCCATGTACCCTCCAGAGATCGCGATCCGCTTTGGTTGGAAATGTGCGAGAGCCTGATGAGCCTGATGAGCGAGTGCATCATCTATCAGAGACTCAGAACTCACTGAGGAAGCAGCGGCCAGACCGGATGCATACGTGATAGCGTAACCGTGCTAGAGAGCTGACGGTTGGGATCCTATTGGTGTGTGAACATCAAGAGAATGCGTACGTTTATTTTCCCTAAAACTTGGGCCACTCGCGAGAATACACTCTGTGAGTATCGAGCATACACGTGTTGGTCGAGGCCATTCGGTTCGCCATCGAGGACTGCTCTGAAAGCTGCCAGATATCAAGCATAGCGACACAGTGCTGGAGAAAGGTACTTGCTCGATGTGACTGATATGGACGGTGCAACCTCTGCGCCTGTGGCATGATCTCCATGGATGAGGAGAGTACCACTCAGTTGGCCTGGTACGGGGTCCCTTGGTGGCATGATGATGAGTCGATATCTTGGATAAGATCATCTCTAGTATGTGAGATGATGCCGAACGTGCCGAATCATTCAATATCCACTGGGTAAATCGAGTAGTGCCATCGGCTAGCAGCCGTTAGTGAACAGTGATACAATAGGACCGAGTCAAGGCAACTACATATCCTCCTTCACGTTTCGTGTGTGTTGCAAGAGTCGATACATCATTTCTACCCATTCCTGTACACCATTCCGGCCGATCCCTTCAACCCACCTTTGTGACTCGTTCTTCTTTTCCAACTCAACCCACGCCGTTCGCAAAACATCCCTGTTTGCGTACATCTCTTTCTCCCAAGCGGTAACTTTCGTGACTGGATAGTCACCAGACTCTGCAGCATACGCACAAAGCTCGTCACGATAGTCCCATTGCTCTTCCTCGCTGAGGCGAAACCAAGCCTTGGCAAGCTGGTCAAACGTGAAAGCCTCCGCCGCTGCGATAGCACGCGATCTTGATAAAACGTTGTTCACCTCTTGTTTCAAGTCGAGTGAAGCAGGATCAGCAAAGGCTCGGATCATTGCGCGGGCCTGGGCTTCTGCGATAGGGAATGGTGCGACTTGGTAGAGGAGCGTCATAAAAGCTACCGAGGACACGGGATAATGAGATTGCAACGGAAACAAATACTTGGCGAGCGGGAATACGTGGCGACGTGAATTGTGGAGATCGGGTGGGAGACTTGGATGAAGGGGAACATCGCCGATTCTGATCACATCTTCATCAAAAAAGGGGAAATCCATCTGAAAGCCAGTTGCTAAGATGCAGTGGGCGATATTTTCTTCGACGGTGCCATCCTCAAAGAGAACTCGGCCATCGCCGTGAAAACGAAGGGGCTTCCCTCTGAGTTTAACATATCCGTCATCTCGAGAAATCGACCCCATTACAGAGTGAATGACAGTCCGGCCGTGATTGCGCATCTCAGTAACGATGTCCCTGCCACTGGGCCCGCCTCCAACAACCAGTACTTTGTGACCAAAGTCATGTGGACATCGATACGAGGCCGAGTGGATGGCCGTTTTAGTCGTTATCCAACGATCGAGTCCTGGTATATCTGGCACGTTGGGACGCTTGTAATGCCCATTTGCAACAACCAGGTGATCAAACTCTAGTACTTCGCCGGTGGAAACCGTGACCCTCCAGTGATTATGGTTCCAAGTTGCACGGGTGACGGACACGTTGAACCGAATTAGGGGAATGAGGTCGAAATGAGATGCATAAGACTCCAAGTAGTTCTGGACAACGGCAGCCGCAGGAAACAAGGGAGTGGAGGGTGGAAATGAATACTCCGTATAACCCATAACCGGATGGGGGAGATTGGTTGTCAATGAGTCGTACAGCGGCGTGAGAGGCGGGTCGTCAATTGGCGGAGCAGGATACCTGTTCGGACCCTTGACATTCAATCCCATGCGGAAAATACTGGATAGAACGTGTATACCATATACCTCCAACCTTCGACCGGGACTCGTAAGCAACAATGCTCCACGAACCTGACTTGAAATACGATGTTTGCGATAGATATTTAAGCGCAGCTAACCCTGCTGGACCGGCGCCAATCACACAGATGTGTTTTGATAGTGTTTCAAGTTGACTGGTCACCATTGATCTCGTCGGTTATAGGTAGTCCTAGATCTCCGGTACACAAACTGAAATATATAACGCTTGGCAAGCCAATAGTAACTTCAGGTATATGGAGACGCACCGAAGGTAGAAACCAGTTCGATCAGTTGGAGGCATGGAACGAACACACATTCTACGTATGGTCATTGCTTACATTAGCGTTCACACTCTCATTTTTGACCAAGGATCAACTTGTGAGGTCAACAACAACTTTACTTCTCAACTTTAGTGTCACTTTCCTACTTGAAATGGCGGAAATTCAAGGCAAAGCTTGGCCTCCCGCTGATGAAACCTTGACAAACTCGGTGAGATTCCCCTTTTCTCGGGGTCGCACGCGCTCATCTGATCATTATCTTTACCACCTTGTCTGATGTTCCCGTCTGCCTAAAAGATTCTTGACTTGGTTCAGCAGGCTGGCCAGTACAAGCAGCTCAAAAAAGGCGCAAATGAAGGTTGGTTGTTTTTATGGACCCTACTATCTCTCTCCGGACATAATGTGCAGTGCTGATTGCCACACAACTTAGCCACTAAAACCTTGAACCGTGGTGTAGCCGAGTTTGTTGTACTGACTGCGGACACGGAACCGCTGGAGATCCTATTGCATCTCCCCCTGCTGTGTGAAGAAAAGGTAGGATATTCGCGCTTTATTACATTGACTCTGACATTTACTTTGTTCTGCTTTGCAGAACGTACCATATGTCTTTATTCCATCAAAGGCTGCTCTAGGACGCGCTTGCAACGTTTCTCGGCCAGTCATCGCTGCAAGTGTCACCACCAGTGAGGCTCGTGAGCTCCAGAGCCAGATTCGCAACATCAAACTTGCTATCGAAAAGCTCATGTACTAACTCTTTGCATGATTTCTCATTGACTTCAATAGTTCTACTCGAATACATGTATGACATGATATGAGGTGTCAATCTTGGACGATGACAGTGAGAATGGTAATGGCGGAATCACTTTGGTATGTTCTCGCGTGCTTGTGCTCGAATTCTCCTCCTGTCATCGCTCAGAGATCAAGGCTGTGACTTTTCGGATGCCACACTCACTCATAAGCAACCTTGTCATTCCTGAAAGGCTATTAGCTCAGGAAAAAAGGAGTTTCGTATGCATCTCACTTGAACATGGTATATGCATCGCTTTGCGCGGGATCGTTGACGTTTGGGTCGTCCAGTAGGTCTTGAATACCTAGCAATATCTAAAACGTAGTCGTCCGAACATGCTCCTCCAAAATCAAATGAGAGCTGTACCTGCTTGATGGTGATGGCGGGTTTCCACGACTTCTCCTCGTCCAAGATGGAGAGGCACACGGTTCCAGACGGATACACGTTAGGGTGGAATAGTGGTGGTGTAAATTTACCTGTACAGGCGATCGAGTACATGGAAATATATCTCGCGCTTAACAAACTCACATTTTGGAGGTTTGGAGGGGTAATCTGCATGGCGGTCAGACACCTCGCTGTGACAAGTGCTCTGCGCACCTTCTGGAAACGCCATCGAGAGCTTATACAATCCCCCCTCCCAGGGGGTCTACACGAAATACGATGCTCAGCTTGCGGAGCCTTGGATTGAAATAACGCGTTATCACTTACCCCAGCTTTCCCTGGAATCCCGACTTCCCATTCCATAAGGTTCATGGTTCCATCAGCAGCTTTGACAGGTTTCGCATAAAATCCCTGAAAGACGAGCCACCACGAATTTATGAGTAAGAAACAACATTGTGGGAGGATTAGAAGGAAGATCGTAGCATTGCCGCATTATACTCAAGCCGAAACAAGCGGTCTACGTGTGACGGATAACACGTACAAAAGGATGGTCCTTTCTCCATTGCTTGCGTTCTTCAGCCAAGCGCGGCCTACAGATTCCAGACATGAGTATTTGAGTGGCTAAATGGATGGATTAGTTTGTAGTAGCCCCGACTCGGAGTCTCCTTCTTTCAATTCGCTTTGTCAGCAGCATCAACTTAAGCATCTCGTCGAATGTAAACATGAAATTCAACACGGCGACTAACAATAAACATTGTATCTTGGAACGAATGCCAATACCAAGCAAGTGATTCAGATCTTCAAGTATTGCTCTTACGCCTTATCATCACTAGGTCCAGGTAAACTGGAGTAATGTTCTGGTCAAACACAAAGTCTTTGCCGAAGACCGGACTGGGGACACCATGCCTGATACATTCGATACTCAGTGAGGTTTCTTATGTCCAAAAGAGAGACACACTCTTCCTTGATGTGACCCATCATATCCCCTAACCCAAACCGGGTGTTCCACGATGGGATGCGGGGAGGGCAATGGAGGCAGACAGAATAATCGCCTAAACTTGTGCCACCCAGCACGCTTGGGAGTAGCCGCAAGTTTCGCAACTCTAGCATGTTGATTCGTGCGCGTACAGCGTGGCAAGCCATAACCCATGGGTGACTGAGGGTGGAGTTTGGATGAAATGAAATGTTGTGTTGAACCTGGAAATACAAGAAAGACGTCAGCGGGTGGGCTAGGCCATGGTCAAGGAAACACTCACGGCGCGACGCCAGGACATAGATATGATTACTCTATCACGGGAGGTGCACTCTACACATGCCAACCTAGGGTCTTCCTTGTCCATTTCTGCAGCAGTGGTGGTTCTAGGATCTTTCCCACAGCATAATAATACTTTGTTCATTACGTACTGTCTTGGATGCACTTGAACACGACCGCCACAATTCCAAGGATTGCCACCCATCACAAGGCATGCTTTTTGATTGGCGATAGCACGGGGATCTTTGGCAGAGGGTTCACTCCCTGGTGACATGAGTGTGAAACACGGATGGAATAAGATTTCGGGATATGCCAAGGTGCGACCTTCACCTCGACAGTTGGGACCAGCAGTGCAGCGGAAAACGGACGTAGCAAGCTTGAGCTGAGCATGGATAGCTTCGTCATCGTCATCGGCCTTGTAATCTGGAAGCAAACGAGCAAGCTCTCGCCGCGTTGATTTGTGCCAATCGAGGATATATTCACACGTCAGGAAGAAGGCAGCATGAAGTTGACCGAGAAGAGACTCGTGCGATGTTGGACCAGACTGTCGGATGATGGAATCGATGCTGTCAGAAAGACCGATAGTAGCATTCGGCGGTAATGGGAAGTAGGGGCAACCCCTCGGAGCGTTACAAAAAGTTGTCGTTGTGAACTGGAACCAGGCATGGACGAAAGCTTGGCGCCGAGAGGTGTACACCTGTTCTTCCATCCGGAGTTCTCGCCAGCCCAACATGTACTCTCTGAGTTGGTCCAGAACGCTAGAGCGTGCTAGTGTGGATTCAGCGGAGTGTATTTATCGGAGGCAGGTTATATACCTTTGTCTGTCAATGCCTGAGTGCTACTGATAAGGGGATGCTTGCAGATGCGATCCCACCCGAAACGATCAATTTCTTCACTGAATCCGGCTGCGACAAGACTGTCATGAATACTATTCGAGTCTATCAGTCGAATTCGCTGACTGACGGGTTGGACAAACACTTCTGCCCGTGCCGCGCGTTTGTTGCGCATTTCTGTGATACGCACGTTTTTCATGCTGAGCTGCCAAGCAACGCCTGTTTTCGCAAACTGGATGTCGATGAGAGGTAGCTCAAGGGCGATTGTGGTTCAGACGCTCACTTGGGTGATCAGCTCAGTGGCCTGCCTACGGCGATCGAGGTATGCCTGATGCTCTGAGGGGGGTAATGCACTTAGGTCATCCTTGAATGTCTTGATGTGAATTTCCTGAAAACCTTTGATAGGGTTCCCTGCATGATCTGAGTTTCTCCAGAGAGGGTAAGTAAATGGGTAGCCTGCCTTTGGGATTGAGAATGGGACCACAAGGTATATATTGTTCGAGAGCAGCGGGATCGTGGTTGAGCATAGCACAAACCGCAAGGAAATCGACACTCTCGTTCACGTTGATTGGCCTGGCGTGACGTTAGTGCGTGTGTAGAGTCACTCCACAGGCTTACTGGTGTTTTGGCCGACAGCGTGCACACGAGCGGATACGCAGGTGCCACACTGTATCGCGCGCTTTCTTATCACATCCCTGTCACAGCTCAGTATAGAGAGAGATGCGTACTCAAGCTGGGGTTACCTTGTAATGACAGCCGAATCCAAACACCAGGGAAGCGTACTGGACTTCATTCATGTCTGAAGGGGGCTCCGGGAGGCCGTCGACGTTTCTCCGAGCCGACCTCCAGACAAACGTGGCAGACCTGTTGAGAAGAAAGGAGCGAAATGCCTTGGAGGTGCGAGCAATGACGAGAAGATCGGGTGGGTGAAGAAAAGAAAGTATCTAGAGGGTGATCACGGTGAAGTACTGGGTGAGACAAGGGGATGTGCTTACCTCGGCAAGGACGTCGAGGGGCAAGGAGGGGAGAATGTCGAGTAGAGCGCGTCTGCACCGACGAGGAGAGTGGGCCATGAGGAGGAGACATGGCGGGAAAGGTGTGTTTTAAAGTCTGTTGGAGTGGCCTGCTGTGGATGATGGGGATCATTCCGTGGCTGTGGCTGTGATGGCTTGCTGTTTGTACTGCAACTGCCGCATGTCGCTCGTCCACCGTCTCGCTCGTTCTGCTCGCCCAGCAGCCAGAGCTTATTCGTCCTTCTTCTCCTCGAAACCTGGAGGTGGTCGGCACTTCGTTTCTGCAAAGCCGCCAAAGCCAGTCCTTCAACATGACCGGGCAAAGGTAGACAACACCACCCCTTCTCAAGAGGCCAGTCCACCTGCGAACGCAATCGCTGACGAGAAATCGTCCAGCAAGCCAGCTGAATCACGTCCGCAGTCTTCCCCTACCATCCCCCTTTCATCCACCATCCTACCGTATTCTTCCTTGTCTTCTAACCGTCCTCCAATCCATCCTACCATCTCTCCAAACGAATACAAACTTCATCAATTCTTCTCGTTGCACAGACCCTTGCTCCTCTTGACCCAGCCGACGTCTACCATCTTCGATGCTGCCGACCCGTCCACCCCATTGTTCACCTCTTCCAAAGATCACATCAACACACACTCACAGCTCCCCTTTGCGACCATCGATAACCCTCCAGAGTTGTCCCCTGATGCGGACGCGGATGCCGCTCGCCAGCTAGCCCACACGTTGGTCATGAGTCGGGTCGCGGGCGCTGTCTCGTGGCACCAGGTCTTGTCCCGTCTTGGGCTGAGTGCCAAGTTCTCGGAGAATGACATGGCCTTGGCTAAAGAAACGGCGCAGGAATGGGTTACCATCCACGCTGACAGCACACGCCGAAAGAAGCGAAAGAAGATGAAGAAACACAAGTATGTACCCTCCCCGCAGTTTTCATTTTCTAACATTACTGTCCAGGCTGAAGAAGCGTCGTAGAGTAAGTGTTTGATGAACACTCTTGTCAATTTGTTGTACTCACCTTGTCACCCAGCTCACCCGACGCCAGAACAAGTGAGGTTGGAGTACCGCCAAGTCATGTAGAATGGAGGTATCTTTTACTTGGTCACCATGTCCAATTCTCTATTACTCCTGCCCCATTCATCGCGCATGCATATGCAATCCTGATAACTACTGCGTTCGATAATAAGTATCAACCACGGGAAGATCCATCAATGGTTGTGTTGCCTCTGTAGGCCCAAACCCTCACGCCTCCCTTCCTCTTCCCCTCTCCTTCCCACTCTCGTCCACCCTTCCACACTTCGGCGTACCCATTTCCTTCAAACAAGGTCCGTATTCCGGGCTCTTCCAACAATGCACCAAAGAGAACAATATAACTTGGCCACTCGTGCCACCATCCGAGATCCCACGAACCTGACTGGGTCTCTATTATCCGCAACGCCCGTATGAAAGTTACGTTTGAAACTGAGAAGGCGAAAGGGGACACAGGAAATGTGGGGTCGACATGAGCTGGAAAGTGAGACTTGATGTATGAAATCGGTGACTCAAAAAAGATGTCGGTCTGATCTCTATATTCCGCGTGGTTTTGAAGCCTGGATCATCTACTCAGCCACGCACATCCAACCAAACATCAAGACATACCCTAGAGGCGGCTCACAACCCAAAGCCCACATCTTTCCGGGTTGAGCAAGGTCTGCACGGTGAAGATATGCTTGCCATGGTGTGGAATGGCATGGCATCAGGAACCCAATTGTCGTGGAGTTATCGATGGGAAGCTGCCTCAAGAATGACATGACCTCAATTTGACCTGTACAGTGGAAAAAAACGACATAAACAGAAGCCGGGATTGACAGCAATAAGGACAGTGAGATGACGATTTGAGGTTTTCCCCAGATAGTTGAGACTTGCGATGTATCCTTTGCGTGCCTAATTTCACGGACTTGTATTAGCTGAAGAACAGACTCGGCAGCCAGAATATGTATCATGGGGAGTAGAGGATGCAAAAACCGCCATTCCTTGTGTCCAATGCACGAATAGACAAATACAGTCCATCCGATGCACCCTGCCATAATATACAATTTGGATCCTTGCTTCGCGAATGCGAGCCAAAACCCGTGAAGAACGAAGGGCAATGTTTGTATACATAGAATGGGGAGAGCCTGCGAGAGGTAATAGTGCCAAGGGCTTGATCCATAGAATGATGAGACCTGCGACGCATTCACGAACAGGAAATTTAGCAAGGTCAACGTTGGCCGGCCGTAAAACCACATATCCAACGTGAAAACGGCCAGGATAACTGTCAAGCTTGGAGAAAGGTCAAAAGACACGTGACGAGACAGTAAGATCAACACAGACCCGATACACACGGTATCGCGCAAGATAGATACCAGGAGTGTTGCATTTGCTCTCATACGCCAAAAGAGACCGATAAACATGTATATCCAGATTATAGCATTGGTCGGCCGAATGGCACACGCAATTCCCGCAAATATAGTACTCCATCTGAGTCTGGGCCTTGGAGAATTCGTAAGACGAACACGCGGAAAAAGTCATCAGGCAGCACGCACAAGTCGAGCAGGGAGGAGGATCCGGCCAGGACATCCCACGGGAAATATGACAAGGCTATAGTTGTGAGAGTGACCTCCAGTGAATTGGACAAAGACCTTGACAAGGACAGCGCATGAAAGAAAGAGGTTATGGAAAGGAGATACTAGAAAGCCTGGGTGACCGAAGGATTTCAGGACGTCAATACAACCACTTACTGACAGTACTGCGCGGTCGGTGGTCCCCTTGATGGACGCATCGTTGAGAATTACACTAGCTAGTTTTGGCACCCACACATCTGTCAAAGCAGCGAGCAAACCGTGGAGTACTCTTGGTCCAGCAACCTATTGATGTTAGATACATCGTTTGAGAGCGTGCCAAAACCTACCACCAACGAAGGATACGCGTCCAATCCAGATGTCTTTAGTAGCCAGTACACTGGAATGTTGAGTGCGGGGTATACCATGCTCCTCAGAGGCTCGGGGTTCACCCATTCCCAGGTAAGGTGACCATAACCAAAAACGAAATTGTGCGCAGGTTCTAGCGCTTGGAAATATTCGTCGGGTTGAAAAAAGCTTCGAGTCAAGAGGGCGACAAGAACACGAAAGACAACGCTGAACAGGATGTAGTGTCGACCGAAAGGTGACATTGATCAAGAGCAACAGTGTCGTCCGGCATTTATAATTGACACAATTCACCGACCCTTCCCATCGGGCATATGGTGTAGCTGGTTATCACATCCGCTTAGCATTATTTGCTGAGCTGCGGGGGGTCTCCGGTTCGAGTCCGGATTTGTCCATTTTTTGGCCTCAATTTCACTTGTCACCATAGAAAGCGCGTGTAAGTTTGTCAGAAAGAAAACACACGAGACTTTTTTTGGGAGGATGCGTGTTAACATAAATATACTCAGATTCAAAAAGCAATGTCGGTGCGAGAACGGGGTGCTCAGAACCCTTTTAGCTAACCGTTTTTCTTTCTTTCAGCCATAAATTTCGAGACAGGTCTTTCTACAGACAATGGATCTTGTGTTGCAGATGAATCCGAGTCGGCTAACGGCGAGCGCTTTGGGGAACTAGTTGTTGTGGAATGGGCGGCAGAGGACGAAGGCATCATAGGGAACGACGGTGAGTCAATGATCATAGGAGATGATGCTGGCTGAGAAAATTTGTCCGGGGAAAGCAAGGATGGCTTGTTAACAGGAAACCGTCGGTAAGGAAACGATCTTGGGGCTTTGCGCTCGACAACGCTCGAAATGACTTGGACTGGCTGTGACTGTGCATTGTCCCCGCTACTGTTCCGGTAAGTGGTCGTCTCTGCGACGCCTCCCCCACGGGATGGCTTTGCTCCATGGGAGGCAGTTGACGACCCTATGGATGGCGATTCCACGCCATCGGAATTCCGAGGAGCAATGGGGGACGTTGAAGATGGCTCAAAATCGGGACCAACATTCTGAATGTTCCCCGTTTGCAACATCTGGATTACTTCTCTGATGGTCTCGTCCTCGCTCCCGCTCTCCCCAGATTCTCCCCCTACCAGCTGATCATTTTCCAATCTGCCTAGCCTCACGGAATTTCTGAGGGAATGTTGACGCGAGGCTGGAATAAGAGTTTGTCCTATTGATGTAGAAGTGGGAGCGTGCGACTCGTCGTATGCTGCTGCCATGCGGCCTGCGCGAAAACGCGACAAGGGTGACTGTTTGTTGGACTGTAGCTCAAAGTGTTGTCAATGTCAAACAAACGCTTGACAATTCGTGGGACTCACGGATTCCTGTCGAGGATGATCATCAAGAGCACGCGCGTCCATTGCTTTTGCAGTCTCAGCACCGATAGCATGTCTTTTCTCATAATATTCCAGAGCAATTTCACGCTGGTGTTTTGCGATATCGATATCAAATCCTTCCTCCAACGACTCATCATCTGATAAGTCGTTGCTCAATGAGGACCTGTCTTCTCCACCTGAAGAATCATTTCCCAAACGTGGAGAAAGGTTCCCGGCTGAGGACGTTGGTTCATCATCTGAGTCTGCATTGCTATGGAAGGGAGAAGTGGGAGTTCCCGTGGGATGCCGCTCCACTACATGCATTTTTATGGGGTATTTCGGCGTCTCGGCTGTACTCACCAGAGGTATGTGGCTTTGTGCACGTAGTCGAGCGAGGGTAACATCACTCCAGCCAGGCCGATGGGTCGACGTCTGCTGATCCCTGGCGTCGGCTTCCACGGCTGGAGCGTTTGCAAACGACACATGCTTCTTTGTACCCGAGGCCGTAGGCTGAGACCCTGAGTGCGCGTTTCTTTTTTGTTCGTTCTCCTCTGCTTCTTTCGCATGCTGGATGAGGGCCCGTCCCATCTTCTTCTGCAGCTCTTGAGCCACTTTAAGTTGCTCCAGTTCAGCCTTTGCTGACTCCTTGCGTTTTCTAATCGCTTCCTTTCGTTCCTGCTCCGCATCTCGCTCTTCTTGGAGTTGCTGTAAACGTTCTTCCTCCTCAAGCAAATCAAGGATACGATCACGTTCGCGCCGCCGCTGCTCCCTCTTGTCAGGCGGCAAAAAAGAGATCGGGACCAGGTCTTGATCTAGAAAAAGAGAAATGGTACTTGCTTGGAAACTTTCATCAACTGGTTCTGAAATGTCAATGATGGGAAGGTCATCTTCATTTAGGAGCTGCATTTGAGAGTGGGCAATCGAGTGGGTTACTTTTCCATAGCACATGTACCTGGCGGGGCGGCTCTTCTGGCATTATGCCATGATCTTCATGATCTCCCAAGATCTGCTCGATCTTTTCCGACAGTTGTTCTGTGGATAACGTGACACCGGAAGGTGGGTCGTCCGAGTCGTTGGTGTGCCCCAGAGAGCGGAGCAAGCCCCGTAAGGCTGGAAAGAACGTCTATGTCTGAGGAGGGTAGGGGACACGTTGATATAGATCTCTTACCCTCCTCTATTCTGCTGGCATTGAGGTCCTTTACGTTTCCGATGGTGTTGGACATAGCAAGAGATGAGCGTTTACGGCTTACGTGAGGGTACATACTGTACACACAGGCAGTGTTATCGCGTCTTGCATCCTCCCATCATGGTTGTCACCCATGTTGTTGTCCCATCTAGTACCCACAAGAGAACTAGGAGAGGGCTTGCAAAAAGGAAAACAGTCGTCAATGGCAACTCAGAAGTGGGCACAACGAAACAAGGCAATACGGTCGAAGACGAGGACACGCAGCTGGACCCTCTCAACGAAGAATCCATACAATTCAGTAAAAATGTACACGAGGACAATGAACTCGCAATCGACGTTGATCCCGAGTCTACCCCTCAAACACTCTCCGTACCATTCTTTCCTGCCCTTCCTGCTGCTGGTGCTGCTCACTCAGCCGCACTCAAATCTGAGACCCGACGAATTCCCATACCACCACATCGCATGACACCAATCAAGAAAGATTGGATAAACATATTCTCGCCCCTTACGGAGATCCTTGGCTTGCAGGTTCGAATGAACGTTCAACGGAGATCCGTCGAGATCCGAGTATGCAGTCGCCGACCCTTTAACACCACACCTGACACTATACGTAGACGTCTAAACACACAAAAGATATTGGGTCAGTTCAAAAAGGAGCCGATTTCCTCAAAGCATATGCGCTAGGTTTTGATGTCAATGTAAGTAATGCAGACCATGCCTGACAATTTCTAATAGTCAACATCGAAGGACGCCATCGCACTTCTTCGTTTGGACGATCTTTACCTTGACTCTTTCGAAATCAAAGACGTGAAAACGCTGCACGGCGATCACTTGTCACGCGCCATTGGTATGTAGAATTCCATCGTTTCAGCTATTGTTCACCCATCTCCCAGGTCGGATAGCAGGACAAGATGGGAAGACGAAATTCACAATCGAAAATACGAGTCGCACGCGAATCGTTCTTGCAGACACGTTTGTTAAATATTATCCAATAAATTCTCTCCCTGTTCTCTGATCCTGTTGACTAGTAAGATTCATATCATGGGATCATTCCAAAATATCAAAATCGCGCGAGATGCAATTGTATCTCTTATTCTTGGTTCACCCCCAGGAAAGGTCTACGCCGGATTGAGGACCGTGAGCAGTCAGATGAAACAGCGGGCTCTGTGATCTCAATCGTAGACCATGTAACTTCTGAACTACAATACTATGCCCTCAACGAGTTGACTGTTAACAAAAACGAACAACAAACATATCAATGGCGAATATACGGTGCAAACTCGAGCGACAACGATGGGAGGCTCGGCAAGTGGGGGGCTCACACTCAAAGTCGACCATCTGGATTGGGAGCTTTGGCTTTCTTCTTAGACTCCTCGTACTGGTCAACTATAGTCTGCTTTAGCATGCTGCGCAAGTTAGAGATTGTCCCACGTAGCTGCCACACCCAAACTCACTTTTCCCAGGCAGAGTCGTCTACGGGAGGACCTAGTCCATCTCCAACCATCACCATCTTTCCTTGACTTGGGATTCCGTTGACGACAACGAAGATCCATCCTGGGCCTGGCGGAAAGATGTTGCCGTCGGGCGGCCCAGCGAGGATCATGTTTTTTCCTTTGCGGAATGACGAGACTACCAGATATACTAGCCTAGAATTCGCATGTACCCCGTGCGTGACGAATCCCAAATCCATCAGTGCAACTTTATGGAACAAATTAGTGGATAGACTTCAACGAGTACGAAAGAAAAAATCACCCTTGATTGCTGGTTCCGTAGCGCTCATCTCAGAAGGTATGTCAACGACCATCTCGAATGGTTGTGCGTAATAGACATTGGGGGGAAGCCGATCAATGTTTGGTCGCTCCGCATTCATATAAGGCGGGCGGAATCGCTCCACTCTATATTCCGTCCCATATTTCACTTCGCTCCTGTCTAGATTGGGATTACTTCCCGTGATCAAGATATCGGCAGCAGGTGTCAGTGTTGCCACTGAGTGATACATACGTGGTATCGAACTTGATCTCATACCCACGGCGGAGAATCGTTGGCCAGGGGGTGCATCGGGTGTATACAGAACCGGTGTGAGACTTGGGTTGTCCGCATTCGACACTCCAACCTGGCCCTTGACATTGCCATAGCCGGAAATGCCCGATTTGGCGCCATTGACAATAAAAACTTGGCCGGTTGGGAGCAAAACAGCATCAGGCATATGCCTTGGTTCAGGAAGCCACTCTACCTCCCATCCAGTAGCGATTCCAGTCTCGGTCAGTGCAATCCTCGAGCACTGATTGGATGCGGGATCTTGCGATGATATTTTGTAGCCAGGGGTGGCATCATCGATGGCGGAACCACCACATATGAGGATCTCCGGGGTGTAGTCTCCAGGGGTTAGTGGGAGAAGAAGCCCGACACCCGCCATTGGATACGTGACACGAACTCCGTTGGGTATTTTCGGAAGTCTTTGTTCCCTGTTTGCTTTCCAGTCGTAGATCATGGCATCCTGATTGGCGGCCATGAATACCTTACCATCCGGAAGAGCGAAGGCGATCGGGAACAGGTTAGCATTCAACGTATCGACAAGGAACGGCAGGTAGATTGGCAATCCATCTGAACCATGGATAGACTTTGGTGGCCAATACTCCACAGTTGGATTGTTGACCGTTGCGTTGTTAATCCAGCCACCTTTTTTGGACCCACCGATAATCATCGCGCAGCCATCGGATAACCTGAGAACGGTGTTGTACCACCTGGGACTTGCCATTCGGACACGGGCGTGGTTCTCGTACATGTGGCATAAAGAGACATCGGGGGAAAGGCAAGGATGGAAGAGGCGAACGGCTTGCAGGCCATCCAGATGGCCGAAGTCTGCGGGCGAAGTGAAGCCTTCAATGACGGGGTTCCCACCAACGTTGATGAGTGTCCCATTGCTTAAAAAGGTGCCACCAGCGCAGAACGAGTTTGACTGTATCCTCAGGGGGACGACGGCTTCCGTATCAAGGTTATACAGCGCCCCCCAGGCCGGATGGCCATCGATCGATATCGGATTGTGTTCTACCTTGTCGATTATAAGGGCATGACTAGGAGATATGACAGCCAACTGCATAGCAGAAACGCCGGTAGAGCCACGTTGCCCCAAAGACCATTGGATCTCATCAGGGTCTCCAGGGTGGTCGTCCTGCCCATTTGGCGCAGAGGATAGATCACCATAATCTCTGCCTTTCGTTACGATCATGGCGTCGATGTCAGTGATTGGGCTGGCCACGCCTTCTGCTCCCCGGCCAGTGTGCTCGATCTCTATGACGTGTCGACCATACGGAAGATCGTACTTCCAGAATAATCGCTGCTGAGTGTGCGGGATGTTGCTCCAAGCATCAATGGCGTCCACCTCCTGGCCGTCTATAAAAATTGTAGCAATACTGTGCGTCCTGTCTTGAGATCCAAACCACTCGATGCCAGTTCCGACGAAAGAGAGGGATACCCGAGCGCCAGGTTCGTCAGTCCAGCGAGACGTGCCTTGGATGTACGAGCTAGAGAAAGACTGTCTCCAGAGACCGCGGTACTGGATCAGCGGAGACGACGAGTCGTAACTTTTGGCACCCGGAGGGACGTAAAATGGCAAAAAGACCTTTGGTTTGTCTGAGCCCGAGGGAGTCTTTCCGTTCCAAGCAGATTCACGGGCTAGAACGTGTAAAGCGAGCGTCAGTAAGAGCCACGAACTCATTTCCGCCTGGTAGTAAGACAAGACGCGCGCGTCAAGATCACGTGTTGTTGATTTCGGGACTATGCGAGTCGACTCGATAGGATTGCTATTGTAACTATCTATACCATGCATAACATGCCATGAACATTGGTTGAAGTTGAAAAGGTCACGAACGAAGTGTTCGGTCAATGTGTGAAACTAAGCCAGATTGAAGAACCAAGATGAACTGAATGTCAGCTTATGCCAATTATCCATGCAAAATGAGGGGTGATCAGCACGACCCGTGATATCCCAGCGCACGGACGATTCTATGTCCGGAGTTTACCCTTGCCTTTTCCATCTCTTCCCGTATCGCTGGAAGACGACAGTCCGCCAGTGGCGTGCTGGGGCAATGGTTCCCATATCCGAATCGTGAAGTCATCCGAACAGGATGCAAACATCCGCTCGTTCCGCGGGTTCCATGCAACCGAATTGACGCTTCCCACTCCGTGACCAGGGAGGATCTCAAGGAGTACGCCGGAATCACGGTGCCACACATAAACATTACGATCTAGGAGAGCGAGATGAGGAAAAGATCGGGAGTCACAACACCGACAACCGACCTTCACTGCCACTGACCACAAAGTTGCCATCGACACCTCCAAAACAACTCCGAATGACATGGTGGCCCTGGTGTTGCCCAGTAAACTTGCGCGTGAGCCGACCCTCGTTCAAGTCCCACAGATGTACCTCCTACCATACACCTCATTAGTGATCTACAAAGATGCTCAACTTGAATGATTCTTACATCTGGTGCATGGTTAATCAGCGCGAATTGGGAGTCCCCAGAGATCTTCACGCTCGTAAGTTCACCGTCCGTAGGAAGCGACCTAGATACCTCTTCCTCGGTCAGCTGGATACAACAAAGGCGCCATGCTCACAGTTCAATGGTCTTGGTCTCCAGGTCATATATAATCATGCGATTCTCAGACTGTCGCCCCCCGTTCACTGCAGCACCGTTCCCATTGCTCGCCAGAGGCGGTGTTGGCTCTCGACTGACGCCTCGACTAACATCCGCCGTTGTGGACGGTATTGGAATATAGTCCATGCCAACCGTGACAAGCCGTGTCATGTCCGGAGTGACAGCCATATCTGTAACACGAATGGGCACGCTTGACCAATCTTCACGCAGCATTCCAGCCATATCCTGGAAGAGAGGTGAGATGTGATCAGGCATGCTCCGGGAGATTGCACATACCCAAGAAAATATCTTACGGTCCAGACTTGCCGACATGAAGCCCGAACCATCTGGTAACCACACGAGCGCCGACACGGTCTCCGAATGAGAATCAAGAGTGTGTATGCACTTTCCAGTCTAGCAGAAGTTGGAACAGTCGCCCCTTACACGAAAGGAAAGGTGATCATTACCTTGGTATCCCAAAGTAGTATCAATTGATCTGCCGAGGTAGCCAGGACTGAGTCGTCGAGCGACCACGCTAATGCGCCAACAGGAAAAGGGTGTTCCCGGAGAGTAAACTCCACCACGCATTCACGCGCGGAAGGTTCGGCATCCGACTGTGGGGACAATGAGTCATGAATCCTCCCTGGAAAACGGAAAACTTACCCCGATTCGCCAAACTATGGCCGTCTTGTCTTTGCTTGCGCTAGCCAGACGTAAGCCATCGTGGCTCCAGGCTACATTCCACACCTCATCCGTGTGTACATCGAGAACAGTGGTTGTTACGCAAGGGAAGTCCTCTCTTTCACAATAGTGGTCAGAGAATAAGGAGAAGGAAGTAGCGTTCATTGGCGCATTGTGATATAGGCAATGCTCTCTTTGATAATATCTTGATTGTGTCAACAGAGCCGCAAGTCGTCGGGAAGGGATCATCGTGGTAGAGGGTATAAAATCTGGCACAAATGCGCTTTGATATCATAAAAGAAGTGAGTCATAAAAGCTTACGTTGCAATTCGGAGAGCAACGCTCGTCGAGACGTCCCGGATGCGCCGTCCCACGATGCACGCCGTCGTAAGTCCTCAGGGTCCGCACACATTATCAAACTATCATAGACACGATAAGCATGTGATGGTATCACCTTGAAATACTTTGACGTCTACCTTGATAATGCATGCAATTGCTCTGGATTTGTGCTCAGAGGAGCCAATTCGTTGCGTAGGACCTGCAGCGCAGCTGTGGTTTTTCGAGCTTCCAAGAGCTCGAGGTATTTCTGTCTCCCAATCAGAAAGTGGGCCTCCTGAGAATGGAAGTGTTAGAGTGATCAAGATGTAGGATGAGTCGATCGCACCCAGATCGCCTCCTCGTCTGTTGCAGCGAGGTGGGAAAGCAGCGATTCGGCGTTCGCCCAGTCTGCGTTGAGGATATACTGGCGGAACTGGGTGACTTCTGGTGCCTCCAGGGAATAGCCTGACTCTGCTTCGAGCGTGGCAGCGGATTCACTACGACAGACACGTTCAACGTAGTACTGAGAGGATAAGAGGAACAAGGTAAACTTACATGTAGCCTACGTCTCGTAGACTTTGTATAACTAACCTGACGAATTCTTCCCTGTCTACATAAGGGTCGTCATACAACGTGGTGCCTGGGAGGGACACGCGTGCAACAGAAGAACTATGTTGTTTGGGAACGCCGTTGCTCAATAATGATCCATTGGGCTTGAACCCATTGATGCTGGTGATGCCATTTGGGCGACTGGTTTTATCCAATGTGATTGAGGACGGGCCGGCCTCCGAGATGGGATGGACGGATGGCGATGAAGTTGACATTTTGTCCGAGCGCGGAATGTGCATATTATCTGTGGATGGACCCTGTGCGTAAGGAGTGCGGCCAATGGAGAGTGAAGTGGAGCCGGGGGTGTTGGTGCTTTCGCTGGTTATTCGTTGTCTCTTGTAGGCCCTTGGTGAATCTGCAAATAGATGTGATCGTAAGGAGGAGAGGAGAGTTGACGGGGGAGGGATACGCACCTGACGGAGCAGCAGAGGGTGCGTCACCGTCGGAGTCGTCTACAAGGGCGCGAGGACGTGTAGCAGGGACCAAGGGAGTGGGTGGCTGTGTTTGAAGAAGGGGCGGTCTTGACGTGGACGAAGTTGGGGTGGTTTGGGGTGGTTCCGCTGTAGATTCCAGCCTTGGAGGAGGAACCTGGCGTGTAGGACGAGCGTCCTGGGCAAGGTCCAGTCGGGTGATTGGATCAATGGTGGCTAGTTGGGGGACGGGTCGTGTGGGTTGACATGCAGCGCCTCGCCTGCAATGTCGCTACGGTAGATCTGCAATATTCCTGATGGACAATGAAGGTCAGTGAAAGAGAGCGAACGGCAATGGCCTTGGTCTCGCTGTCGGGCTGTGAGGCCTGCTCACTATTAATCGAGAATGGAAAGTGACCCCCCCCTTCCATTCCACTCACGCGGGGGGTCGACACACCGGCTATTCGTCGGCTCATCTGTTGTTGCGACACGTTGACACGCCGTGCATCACAACGTGCTTTATTCAAATGCCCTACTTATCGTATCACATTACCAGCGAAAAAAATCAACGTAAAACCAAGGGACGTCTGTAACGACGGTAAAGCAAAACTATGCTTCGTGAAAATGCTCAATGCAATGATAATTGTGCAAGGTTTTGTATGCGACGGGCATAGATAACAAATGCATTGTAAACGGCAAAGATGCCAATGTTGGTATGTTCCGTAAGTTTTCTTGTGTCAATACTTGGGTTCTTTGAGATATAGATATAGTACGCAGAATGGAATAGAAGCCGAGTAGCGAGTATTGTTGGAGTTTTGGATGGGGATGCACAAGTGTTGAAAACGAGTAGATTGAGTTCATAGGCGCAGCCTGCGATTCGTTTTGTTTCCTAGGTGTAAACAATTTTGAATGCTGTTGCCAAGATAAAATGGAACATGCATCATCGCGTTGGCTGACCCTGGCGGTACTACCAGCGACCTGCAGTGCGTTCACGCTCCCTCAAGCCGCTGCGCCCATTTCCGTAGCCGGGTGCGTCTCGGGATGGAACCCAACCTTCCAGTTCATGCGTGCGGTAACGTCCACGTCTCTCGTTATGGGCGACGGGAGCGACCAAGGCAGGGTCTTCAAACTCCTGCATGCTAAGTACCATCTTGGGGAGCGGTGAACTGTTTCGTCTAGCAGTCGGGCGACCTCTAGACAAGGGAGCACAAGTCCAATCAAGCACTTGCTCCACACCGCCTCGATCGTCTTGACAACTCTGACGGGTTCGCGAACGTGAATGAGAACGAGAGTCGGCATCTTGCGATAATTCTGGGTCACGGCGTCGACCGCGCGGTGTTGATTCTAGGGTGGAGCGCAAAACAGACGCAGATAACAATGAAGCCAATTTTGGAGTGGGAGGGGATGGCCGCGGGTTATGGCTAACGGTATTGGCCGAAGATGGAAGGACCTGTGATCGTTGAGGAGAGCTTATCTGGAGAAGCGAAAAGTACGCTGGCAGACTCGCACGGTTACGACTCTTTTTGGTTTTTGATGTGACGGTGGACTTGTCCTTGTCTGGCTCTCGGGCCAAGGCGGGAAATTCATGACGGCCATGATGAGAAGCTTCATGGGCGAAATGGAGCTCGTCTTCTGTGGGAGAGGGAATATGACCCAAAGAGGAACTGGAGGAAGTGCGGTGATGCAAAAGGGGGATCATAGAATGGTGGTTGGTCGCGGATGGACGGCGAGTGTACATTAAATTTGATGGTTTTGCAGAGTGATGAAAAGCAATGGAACGGAGGCAAGGGTCAACGGCACCTTCCACGGTGTCGCCTTCATATACGGAATCGTCGTCGATACCGACGACAGGTTCGTCGACGTCGACGTCGGTGAAGACGGACCAAGAGACAGAGGAAGACGAGGAGGAAGTTGAATATCTGTCGCGTTTCCGGAAGTTGTTCAGCGCATTGCCAAGGGCAGAAGGCATTAGGGCGGGTACTTCGCCACCGAGAGTGTGGTCGATGTGAGGAGAAGAGAGAGCGCTACTGGCGGAAGAGATCGAAGGGGAGTTGTGAACGTCGAGGGCCTCACACTCATCACTACAGTAGGCACGACTATTTTACACGTCAGGTACGATGGAGGAGGTACCCGGGGCGAGTACCCACCTGTCGTCGGGGAGTTGTCTCGAGCATGTGAGGCAGATCTCCTCGAACATGGGGTCAAGGTGAGATAGGCGGCAGCAGAGGGCAGATGAAACACGTCGTTGACGACGACGACGACGACGACGACGACGACGACGACGTGGTGGTGGTGGTAGGGACGTTGAAAGAAGGGGCGCAGGACTGGCACTGGAGCTTAAATATGGAGAGCACAGGAGGAATATTGAAATTTCACAAATTGCAAGAGGAAATGACTCAAAGGGGACAAGACCGACACCATGTCACACGTGACACTGACGAGAATTCAGGAATTAAAATAAATAAAATAAATAGTAGGACTTCCCGAGTCAGAGCTATCTAATCTATAGCCTTCTGCGAACGTGCAAGCGCGCCTAGAATGCGGGATTCCCGCCTTGGCATTGTGGCGGGCCCATCGCACGTTCGAGTATCCATTGCATTTGCATTTCACCACCCCGCGGGGGGTCTCATCTTACGATGGCGAGAATGTGGCGACATGTACATGCGCTCGGTGCGCCCATCACGCCATCTAGTCTTGCGACTCTCATGGCGTCCGTGGTGGACGACACTAAATATTGTTCCAGTCGTGTGAAACGGTTCCTTGACGATGCAGCGGGCAGATCAACTCGGGAACCCGTATAAAATCGACAGCGTAAATCAATGGGATCAGTTCACAACTACGGTAATCATCATGACTAGAACCTAGCTTGGCAGCACAGCAGGCTGCACGTCGTCATTACCACTACTAGGCTCTTGAAGGGCACCCCACAATGATGACGCAGACGAGTCCGGCTGTGAGCCCTCCGCCACTCCGCTTTCACTCTGCAACGCATCACCCACGCCATTGCCGTCCACAATCGTGGAGGCTTCGGGTCTCGCAGAAGCCGCGCTAGAGTTGCGAGAGCTACTACGGGGAGGTGGAATGACCAGATCTGAATCTTTCACAACGGTGCCATTAGAAGATGCAGTGGGTAGGGGTATTACTCCCGGCGACGGTGGGGGTTGCGAAGGAGATGGTAATGGTTTATCCGGCTTGGTGCTATCTCTTCTGGATAGGAGTCCTCTCAGTCGCTCGTTGGGACCAGCATTCGTGCGGAAGTTGACAAGCGTAGACTTGCGAGGAATCGATTTCTCGGCCACGAGGGTCTCAAGCATATTGGTCGGCGCAGAGACACTCTTTAGTACCGAGAGCTTCTGATGCAAGAACCGCACATCCGCTAGCATTCTTTGTATTCAGTTGGTCAGACATGGGACTTTTAATGGAGGTTTCAACAGATGTCACATGCCTGTCTTTTGCCTCCTGGCTCTGGAACTCGATCTGACCATACTCTTCAGAGAGGCGGTGATTGATGGCGGCAAAGACCTGCGACATCACATACTACAAAGTACACCGTCACCAACGATGGCAGAAACAAGCTGCTCCAATGAACAAACCTCCACGATCGGTGCGGACAGGTATCGCGAAAGGACTTTGTGCAGTGTGACGGTTTCCTTGACTAAAAGCTCCACGTAATCGTTGATGCCATCGCCTTGCCTTGGTATTTCCCAGTTGACGGCCTGCCGGCAAATAATCAGCTATTGATAGTTCGTAGTCGCAGACAGTGGCGTATGACTGACCTGCAATGACTTGACGTGGGCACTAATCCTGTCGCCCATAATAGCAACTAATTTGGAATGGATTTCGTTCTGGTGTTCTTGGAAGTCCTTTTGTAGTGCGATTAGTCCGATGAACCTTGAACCTGCGCGAATCCGGACGCACCCGTTTGAGCTTATCGAATTCGACAAGCATAACTACCTGGTTTGGACTAAGATGGCGCCGGAAGGTTTCTCGCACGTATGGAATGAGCGCCACCATAATGGAGAGTGACTGGGAGGCGAGGGCTAGACCAAGTGATAAGGTTCGCACGTACTACAATACAATAAGAAAATGCACTAACCAAGATGCTTTGCCGTGATGTTCTTCAAGCCAGCGGAGCGCATGGCACCCGCGCCGAGGACTACCTGACAAGTCCTCGAGTTAAAGGCCTTCAGGAACTCGATGACTCGGCTCATCGTATCCGTGTTCAACATGGGAAGATTAACTACGAGCCTCAGATATTCTAACAGGAGACCCAGGATTGCGCCGGTGGCCGAGACACAGAAATAGGGTCTCTCTTCGATGTGGATGTATTTGGTTGTTGGAGTTGCTGAGCCATTTTGTTTGCTTGGGGTGGACATAGCCTTTCCGTTCGTCGAATGGGGAACGGGAGACGTGGTTGACGGTTCGCCACCTACGATGAGGTCGGGAGAATCCCGGACGGCGGAATCGACCAACACATCAGCGGCATGCTGGACTGCGTATGGGACATCCATTTGGGACCATTGTTCATCCTCCACCAGCTTAGCAGATTGATTGACTCTTGACTGATGGAAAACTTGCAGGAATAGTTTGGCCTAAACGAGCGCCCGTCATGGTAGGGTAATGAGTGGATGGATAAACCTACCTGGCCGAGTATTGTACCTCTTAGTCCCATGATCATGCGTCGGCAGATGACCTCACATTTGATGACGAAGTCCCACGATTGATTGAAGAACACGAGGAAAGTTGGAAGATCCAGTTGGGCGAGCTGCTCTGAACGGTAACTGATGACTTTGGCTACTAACTTGTTCGAAAGATCTGCTGCCGAGGAAAGAATATCTGACAGGTCTTCTTGTAGAGAAGCAATATCTGATGATACGGGTATGGATCTACGCCGGGTTAAATATGGGACATGCGAGTGATACAAACGGTGTCTGCGCACATATGACTCTCCAGTAGGTTTATCAGGACGCTGTTCTGAACTTGAAGTCCCTCGATGCCATTGAGCAGGCTTTTGTACATACGGGAGATGGTGGAGAAGAACTCGACCTGGGCCATCGAACGTAAGAGGTTGGAAAGACCACTAGAATCGTGTGAGATGAAGATATGTCGCCCAGCAAGCAAACATGTGATACATGCCTCATTGCGGCTTTGGAGCTCTTTTCGTCCTCATCGAGATCAAAGGATGGCAAGTGCTAGGAGGTCGAGTTAATTTCTTGGGTGATCAGCAGAGGACGTTGCACCTACGCATTTCATAATCCCTCTTATCTCGGACATGACGACCTGTCTCCAGGAAAGAATGGCGTCGCGAATACCATTGGTACGGAGAAGCCCCTGAAGCGATGGTCGCAAACGGTCTTTGAGGGAGAGATTTGAGTTGGCGACGGGATGAGAAGCGTCGGAATCGGTGTTTATGCGAGCGAGCAAGTCAAGTTTAAGTACGGTGACTAGATCTGTTGTGAGTGAGGAAGTGATCTCGGTGTTCAGAGCCTGCAGATGGGATGGAAGTGAAAGGAAGGCGGTGAGAGAGGAGAGGGATAATGATGACAGAGGGATGCTCCTGGCGGTGGACAGCGTTTGGAGTGGAGACTCTGGGGTGGGGGGAAGCGGAGAAGGGGCATTGTCTGGTGGACGCGAGCGGGGGTCGAGGAAGGGCGCAGAAGGGAGAGGGGGAGAGGTGCCGAAGAGAGATTCGATGGTGGCGATGATGGCGAGTGCTTCTGCCCATTGACCTGCAGTGGCCAAGGTCTTGGCGACAGAGGACATTTCGACGACGACGGCGAGTTCGCGGACGGCATTGCTGACGAGAGCGATGTTGGAGCGTCTGGATTCCATGCGGATGATGTGGAGGCCACGGATCGCGGTTTTGTTGTCGAGGTCGTTCAAGAGGGTGCGTAGTTTGGTGATGCGATCCAGACAGTGTTCAGATTCTGTTTGGAGATCCTGTAGGTTTGTGAGGGCGGCAAAGAAGGATGTGGAGCGGAGTGAAATTTCGCGGACAAGATGCTGTTCGACGGTGTCTGCGTGGTGGGAGAGCTTTTCGAGGAGGGGGAGGGAGTGAGAGAGGGAGGAGGGGTCGGAGGTGTCCTGATCGGCATGGACGCGTTCGGTGACGGCGTCGAATGTGCGGGGATCTGCGAGATCAAAGTCGGGGTGGAAGAAGACGGAAGGTATGGTATCGAGGGGTGTAGCGAGGCGGGGAGAGGGAGTGGAGTGTGCGGGAGAGGTAGCTTGGAGGAAGCGGTCCCACTCTGGCGCGATTGCGCGGAGGTAGGAGTCAAAGTCCTTGCGCCTTACGCGGGGGAGGTCGGCGGGCTGGACGGGTGGGAGGTGAGAATGAGCCTTTGGTGGTGCATGGCGCTTGTGGGGGTTGTTGAGCACGTTTGAGATGGCTGATGAAGGGTGAGCGATGAGGAGGAGGAGGAGGAGGAGGAGAAGGTACCGTTGAAGCCGTGGGTGGTGCTCGACCACTCGCGGTCGATGTACGCTTGAGGGAGTGCGGTAAACGGGTCGTGTACGCGACCGTCCGTGGTTGTCTCTGAGATGCTCGCTGTGTCCCACTGCGCCTTGAACCTGAACATGGTGGTCAAGCTGATCGACCGCCTCCCGCTCTACACACACCCGCCCGTCCCAATCCTGCCACGCCCGCCCGTCCTCCTCCCCACCCTCTGCATCGCACCCCCCCGCGACGCCCTCCTCAGCACCGACGTCGAGTCTCTCAAGTGGCAGGCCTATCTCGCCCTCCGCCGCATCGACAACATCGCACTCCGCTGGGACATATCCCCCGAGGGCGCACTCGACGCCCGTCTCCCAATTCTCATTCTCCCAGACCCCTCCCCCCGCATTCTCCCCCCGCGCTCCATCCCCGACTGGGCCGACGCCCGTCTCCAACAACAACACCCCGACCCCCTCGAGGGATACAGAGATCAGCCCGCCAAAGACGAAAGCCATGCCTGGATCGCCCTTCTCGAAGGCGTCGTGCACGCTGCCATAGTGCGTCTCCCTCTCCATCAATAACCCTCTCTCATCCCTTTTCAGTCCCTCACCCTCCCAGCGACACCCCCACTCTTTCAGTCCAACTCGACAAAGACTCGCGATCTAGACACCGCCCTCAGTCCGCCTCCTCCCCCCTCCACCGGCTTTAGCTCTCCCTTGCCCCCCTTTGGTGCTAATATCGACCCTTCTGCCATTCACGCACGCTATGTCGAGGCCATCGCCGCCCTCTCAGATCGTCTTGCCACCGACACGTGGTTTCTCGGATCAGAGTAGGTCTCATCCCTCCTCACTTCCTCTCTCTCCCTGACACGTCTCCCAGAAACCCCACCGCGCTCGATGCGCTCGTCTTTGCTTACCTCCACACCCTTCTCCACAGCAAGGAATCAATCCGCATCCAGGTCGCTCGCCGTTCCAACCTCGTCGCCTGGGAGCGTTCCGTCAGAACACACGTTCAGGCTGCTTTCTCTCTCGCTCACACTCCTTTCTAGCACTTGGTATATTTGGTATACGCGCATGATACAAAGTCATCCACGTGTCAATAAACTTTGTTGTCATCCGTCCACGATGGCAGCGTTAATCCAGGTGGCTGTTTATCTTGCCAGTTCCATTACCGTTCAGAATACCATGTCCATTCGACTTGCCCTCGACAGACGCGCTCGCGAATCGCTTCCGAATCGCATTCACAATTTTTGTAAACCTGCACCGCGCACGCTCACTCATTGCCCACAACCAGCTCCTCATTCACACTCACCAAAACCAATTCAGACCCTGGAGCATCAAGTTGCTGGTTCCATAGACCGTGATGTAAACCAGAGGAAGCTCGGTGTAAACACCATTCAGTGTAACGAAAAAGTCATACGACTACACACGCATCAGCATGCTATCGTCAGTTGAGAACAAGGCGCCTTACCAACCTGCCACCCCAAACTAGCCGAAAACAGAAAAAGGTGCCTAGCAATGCAATCCCATTCAAGAATTGCAGCCGAGATCCTGTCTGGCCCATCTTGTCCAAGAACCTGTTTTAACATCGTATCACCACATTCACAGGTAGACATACGCAAGAACACACCAATTCAAGTTGAGAAATATGGTGCTCCTGTAGTCACGTCAGCATGTCAACGTGCCATATCATATCGGAGACCACGCACACTTCCCAGAGCAGAAAACGGACCCCATAGTACTGCACAAAAGGCCGCTGTAGGACCATTAGAGACAATACCCACAACAGAGGCAATCACTTGCAGTCGTAAGCGCAAAGATGGTGAGACAGGCTACGCCTGGGACACCGTTAGCAAATACAGGATCGAGGGCAGGCGACATAACTTGCCGTGAACCACAAATCCGACTTCGGAAAAGTGAACGATGCATTCGAGGGCATCCCAGACGAAATACCTGACGAGAGCGCGCCGTGAGACGAGTGAATTCCGTAGTGAGCATACTCACCCGATGGCGATTGCCAACAAGAGACTGGCATCCGGGTGGGTCCCAAAGGCGCGATCTTTGTTCAAACTATCGGTCTGGAGGCACCGCGAAGCAAGCACGACGGCAGCGAGCGCGTGGACGAGTGATACGACATGCATGTCCCTGTGGAGAGTTCAGGACAGTGGAATGGGGGCTGGATACAGATGGAGGTACCAATTCCGACGTGTTCTCTTGTCAGCCTTGCCATACGACACTGGGAAGACCGCCTTGCTAATAGCGGGCGAGAGACTGACTTGGAGGGCTGTGAAGAAGAGCCATGCGATGACGACAATGTCAGCGAACTCGGGGAGGACGGTCAGACCGTATTTCGCAGCGAGGGGACGGACGGCGTCGCGTATGTGCTGTCGCAGCTCAGAGATCATGGTGGGAGAGAGAGAGGACAAGACACGGACGTGTTGCATTACCTCATGCAATACAAGTTCCAGGCGGACAAAGGCCTACAAGTGCCGGGATGATCAAGCGGTCTTTCCAACATGTACATTTGCTTAGGTGCACACACGCTTGCCCGTCGACGATAAAGACAAATAAAAAGTAGAGTATGCAAGCAATGATTGTCTAAACCAAGAATGGGGCAGAGACGGTCAAACGAAAAGATGGAAGGGGAGCAGAAAGAAGAAGAAGAAAAAGGGACAGCCTATAGGAGACGACTGGAGGAGCTGGAGTACATGCAGCAGACCAAAGACACCGTCCAGTATTTTGGAGGTTGAGGTAGTATGGTAGGGTGATAACGAGCGTGCAAGTTTTCGTGTATAGATGTTCAAAGATGGATGCACAGCGTGCGTCTGGGGATGGGAGCAACCCCGGAACGGAGACGGAGGGGGTATGGCAGAGCGGCGAGGGTATAGGGAGACGACGCATCACATCACAACGCAATTGCAACCCGTTTGTGGTGGTGCATACGGATCCTCGCCCTTCCCGACAGGACCCCAGACGGACGGGACCTGGGGAGCAATGAGGCGCCGAGAAGAGGAGAGACTGGGCAGCGCAACGCACCAGGTGGTCCTTGGTTGTTTTGCAGTAGCGTATCAAGCTGTAGGGCGTGAGGGTGAAGATGAAGCGGGGAAAAAGGAGGCAATCGGACGTGCCTTGTGCTGGCCTCACTAACTCGCATGCGGGGTCGTGCCAGGTCCTCACGGAGACGTTGATTGTGCTCGGTGAGACGACGAAGCTTGAGCTCGGACATGGACTGTTTATGGGGACGAGCGTTCATTGTATGCGTGCGCAGGAAAAAGAGAACGACGACGAGTGCGACGAGGAGGAAGAGGTCAAGGTCAGTGTCTTGGGAATATTCATGTCGGAGTTTCAATCATCCCCTGTCCCCTCACCACCACCACCACCACCACCACCACCGACCGACGACGGCGACGACGACGACGATGCTCGATGACGATCACGATGCCCACTGGGATGAGCATGCTACCTGGATCGCCCTCCTCGACGAGTACCCCCGTCTGTCTCATCTCTGCACGTTGCTAATGGCCCATCTGCAGCGACGACGATCTCACCCCCGTCGATAGGACCACTCTCGTCGACCGTCTCGGCCCCGCATTTGCCGCCCATCATCACCAAGGAAAGGAGTATATCAAGCACGCACTCATTCCCGTCGTTCACCACACCAAGCAACTCCACGATGCCATCCACAATGACATCTTCCCTAGGCGCGCCCAGGGCCTCGCTGTCCTCGACGACGCCAATCTTTGTTTCGAGAACGCTGCCCGCCGCGACATGCATGCCGCTCAAACTGTCTATAACGACACAAGGGTGTGTCTACTGCACACCTCGCGCACCCCCTTGACTTTGCCTCCCGCCACCCACAGCGTTCCCTTGATACACTGGTCTCCACCCTCGACGACCTCGTCCGCCAAAGTGATCTTCTCTTTCAGACATTCAAGGCGAGCATGCACGACCACGGTACACTGTGACTGTCACCAATCTCCGCCCCATTCTAACTTGTGTCCCAGTCCAATGCCTTCGCCGCTGTACCGACCAAGTGCCGGTCGATGCTGAACGACTCATAGCCAGCCTCGACAAGAAGGCGAAGCATCTCGGTGCCGAGGACCATGCAAAGGCCAAGGAAAACCTCCTTCGCGGGATCCTTGAAAAGTATTAACCGCAGATATCCCTTGTTCTGTACAGCTTGTTACACTGTAGTCCTAGCTGGTTACGCAATCTTTGTGGATCGCCGTGTCTAGTTGGCTGAATTGTATGATTTCAACGTGTGAAAAGGGTCGGGAAGGAGGTCTCCATATCACCACCGTAGTTGAACTTGGCAATTCAGCAGTGCAACGGCTTGCTTTGCTGACACCACTTTCGCCCCTCCTCCGACATACCCCCACACCGAATACCACAGTGTCTAGTCATATTTCAATCTTTTCTACTCTCGTGTCGTCCTGACACCCTCAGTCAGTCGCTAAAAAACCCAGCGCTTGCTCTCATAACGCATATCCCACAGCTCCTCTGCTCCACATTCCCCTCTAATCAACATGAGCAGCCGAGGCGGCAGGCAGTCCATGTCCGAGCTGCGGTATCGTCGTCTTTTGGAGCATAATCAACGCCTACGCGAAGACTTGGCAAGGCCTCGAATCCGTGTAAGCGAAGCAAGTGCAAGGTCCGTATGACATTCATCTCCACCTACGCCATCCTCACCCATCCGCTCCTGCAGTTTGATTAGACATTGTAAAACCACCAAGGACCACCTTGTCTGTGTTTTCTCTCCCAATCTTGGCGCTCGTTCACACCGTCCGTCTCAGGTTCCGTCCGTATGGGGCCCAGTTCAGAAAGCTGAGGACCCTTATGCACCACCAGGCTCGCGTGGACCCAACTGCTGTAGTATACAGTGAGAGCTTGTCCTCCACCGCCTTTACACACAATCGCAAGCTTCCCTTTGGGTGATGGATCGTGTACCATCAATGTGGTCTGTACTACACCCACTGCATTTTCGGATAGTCGTCATTCTGTGTTGTGTTATCCATAGGCTAGACTCGGCGCTCGATTTTTTTTCCCAACGTTTATGATACGAGCATCTGCGGAAGATGTGCATGTTTGCAGGTTAGAGGCTACTCGCCAGCATGTTCAGAAAATATGGGCCCTCTACAGTCGTTGCAAGAACTTTTTGATGTCTCCTTCACTCAGCGCACCAATGAATTGGTGAACTGGTTTTCCGTCTTTGAAGGCCATCACTGTCGGTAATGAACGTATCTGGAGCACATGGATAATTCCGTGAGGCATGAACAAGGCATGAACAAGACAACCGATACAGTGACTGACTTGATACTTGTGAGCGAGTTCCAATTCCTTGTCGGTGTCGACTGTGACCAAGTCGAGAGAACGTCCGCTCCCAGTCTTGATATTGGTGTCTCCAGTGAGCTTCTCTAATATGGGCGAGATCATCTTGCATGGTCCACACCAGCTGAACGCCAGGCAGAGTTAGATCCGGCAACACAAGAGTATATACATCGTCACGAACTTGGCATAGAAATCCACCAGGACGACTTTATCGCTTGCTTGCTCGTTCAGTACAACATCGCTAAAGGTCTGGAGAAGAGGATCGGGATGTTGTTGCTACGTGGACTGTTGTGTACATACCTGCTGACTGGCGTCCAAGTATTGCTCGCTGCACCGTCGTGACGAATGGAATGCGTGCATATCCCATGGCCTTGCTTTGCTGGCGAGGACGGCGCGTCGTCGAGCCAAGGCAAGGACCTTTTGGCCGTGGAAGAGCATGACTGAGTTGACTTGGCTCCGTGACATTCCCACTACAAAGCTTCAAGTTCGCACGCAGTACATACGACCGACCAGGGCGCTGTTTACGCTGTCAACGATGACTGCTTCCTCCCAGTGGCATTTTTAGTCCATGCAGCCCAAAATTTCACAGTTATTGTCAAAAAGGCATCATAAAAACTTGAGCTTTCGCGGTGAAACAATAGGTATCTCCAGAATCAGGGGTTTTGCCAGTTATCGTGCGACCACTGGCACCTCTTCCTTCAGTACGGCCACGATGCCTGCGAGCTCTTTACCTCCTCCGGCAAAGAGACGAAAGATCAAAGGCAGCGAAACTGCTATCAAGGACCTTGAGCTACAGATCACAACTGCTGTGGCCCGCAATGCTTCCTTGAACCCGCTTTCTGATCTCTTGGATATCGCTCAAAATGTCTCAGACACAAGGGAGATGTCAAAAGCGGTGTACAGTTTGTATCGCGTCTTCGTCGTTATCATATCTTGCAACAAACTCGCACCTGGGGGAGGTGATGCCGCAAAGGTTGTACGCAAGTGGGTATGGGAGCGGCTTGACGCTTATGTCCACCTCCTCCTTGGCTTACTGCAGGACGAAGAACCCACCCTGAGGGTATGCTGGTGCTGATCTCAGCCATTCTGCACTCACCATTTCTCAGAAATCTGCTCTTGATATCCTTTTTTCCCTGCTAAAGCATCTCTCGACTTCGCTAACCAAGTCGAGTGTTGACAATCAACCACAATTCCACTTTTTGCATTTCAGGCATATCATGCAAGCTCTTCTCCGTTGTCCTCCTTCTTCCCGACACGGATCGACGGCTTCTTTCGCGGGCAGGTTAGCCCCAGACGTACGACAGCACTTCGTGGACACCTGGTTCACCGTCCACGATGATATCCGGTGGTGTTTCCTCCGGGAGGCGACGTACGCAACCAGGCTCGTGATTCGATGTCCCATTGTAATTTACACTCCCTTGCTAGCTTCATCCTTTCAAAATACTCACCCGTGGACTACCCCAATCTGCCTGGAAATCTGTTGTCCATCATGGAGAAGTTGACCACCTTTCCGACAGATCCCTCGGAGCTCAATGCGTGGTGGATAGACGAGCTTGGGAAAAAGCCTCCGAAACCCAAGAACGGCAAAGCGGATGGTGGTGTTGATGAGGAAGACGAGGAGTTAGATGATGTGGATAACAGAGATGAGCAAGATGACTGGAAAAGGTTTTTCGACGATGAGCCAAATGCCAGACACACGAAGAAGGTTATGGGTGTGCAAGGCAGGACTCACCAATTGACCTTCCACCAGTCTCTCCATTCGTTGCAAGCTCATCGTGCCGTGTTCACGCGAACATGGCTCACTTTTCTGCCTCACCTTTCTTCTATATCAACCAGTGCAAACCGCGTATATGTGACGCGAGTTCTCAACGTCATGCACAGGGGCGTGCTTCCCTACCTGACCAGACCGATCCTGGTCATGGACTGGATAAGCGCATGCGTCGACTTTGGTAAGCAATATCGCAGGCTGAGAGGCATGTATTCATATCTAGCTAGGGGGTACCGTGGGCCTTTTGGCGCTTAATGCCTTGTTCACCCTGATGAAGGATTATAACTTGGAAGTAATTGCTTATCATCTCTGACATTTTCTTGATCCTTCGCCTACAGAGATTACCCTTCGTTCTATACCCGACTCTACATCTTCCTTGACAGGGACGTTCTTCATCTCAAGCTCCGCGCAAGGTTCTTCCGATTAACTGAACTCTTCTTGAGCTCAACGTTAGGTTTTCTACTACTTCTTGAATCACTGATTTCACTGACGTGGGTTTTCAGTCATTTACCAGCATCACTTGTTGCGTCATTTGTCAAGAGACTGTCTCGGCTTTCTCTCGCTGCACCACCTGCTGCGATCATCATGATCATCCCATTGACCTATAACCTCCTGAAGCGACATCCTGCCCTCATGGGGATGATACACCGGACGCAAGACATGGATGGTCCTTTCACCGGTAAGTCGAGAATCTGTTCGTGGCACAACTTCTCACAAGCTACACAGACCCTTTCTTACTGGACGAAGCCAATCCCAACATTACGAATGCGATTGATTCATCGCTGTGGGAGCTTTATTCGCATAAACAACACTATGATTCTGCAGTGTCCACGTTGACACGGATATTCGAGGAAGCATTCACAAAGCCTGGCTACTCCATGGAGGATTTTCTGGACCATACGTATGGGACGGTGGGTTATGGGGACAACTGCGTTGGCGAATTCGCTGAACAAGTGCTATCGAAACAGCTCATTGAAGCAGAGACCAAGCGTCAAATCAAAAAGGAACCTGCTTTGGCATTGGAACTTGCTAAAAATCCATTCCCGCTTGTCTCGGACGAGGATGTACAGGCTGGACAGGATGTAGTGGGTGAGCTGTGGGTCGTTGGGTGACATTATTAGCCACTTCTTTCTCCGTAACCACTGGGTCGATGTGTTCTGCCTGCATTTAGTGGAATGTAAATATCGACAAACAATCAGTATGGGCTATGATGCACCGGCTGGTAGTCCTGAGCATTCATTGTCGTCAGCATGGACGCGATCCGCGTCTCCAAGGCAAGTATGCAGACTCACCAGGATCATTGACAGCTAAGCTTGCAAACCATAGGTCGAAAAGGTTCTCTGCGGCAAGTCGGGGGGCGTCCAGTACGGTTCCCTGCATCTGACAGCGCATCACCTGATATTTCGTTGTGAAGATCCGGATAAAGAAGAGATGTGGGCGAGTTCCCTTTCACCTTACCGCTCATCTTTGTGTTGATCCCAGCGCTAGGTTCCATATCCATTGATCTCGCTCGTCATTCAGCTTCCGCATACTTTGCATGGGCGGAGTCCCATTACTTTTCATACACGGACGTTTGAGACGTTCTCCATATCCTTTGAGAATGATCGCAATGCCATTGATGTATTCGAAAGCGTCAAAGAGTTGACGGTGTGCAGTACGTTTCGCTCGTTCCGCACCAGGTGTTGTAACCAACAAGCCAATAGGCACTGTCAATCAGCTTTATGCATTTTTCCATTCACCAAATCCACCACTGAACTCTGTTGGAGGATGGCCGGTGTACTCTCCACGGGAGGAGTTTAGACGGATGGGAGTCGGTACGCGGTCGAAGGCTTGGCGCTTCACCGACGTCAACAAGGATTACCAGGTAAAGTCCTTTCTATGTGTAGCTGAAATTTATATCTAATTATGATTTTAGTTCTGCCCAACTTACCCGTCACGTCTGGTTGTTCCAACACGGATAAGTGATTCTACGCTTCAGTATGCATCAAAACACAGGAGCAAATGTAGAATACCTGCTCTCACTTATTTGCATTGGGCGAACCACGTAATTTCCTCTGTTTTGTTCATGAGGCAAGACTTCTCACACAGCGTGCACAGGCTAGTATAACTCGTTCAAGTCAACCAATGGTTGGTATTAAACAGAATCGTTCTGTCCAGGATGAGAAGCTCGTAGAGGCAATCTTCCAAACCCACCATTCCCCGGAATCTCGGTCATCAAGCGCACCGATCTATGGTGCAACCACTACAAATTTGATCGTGGATGCTCGCCCAACAGCTAATGCCGTTGCGAACACTGCCAGAGGCGCTGGGACAGAAAATATGGAGTATTACAAGGACGCAAAGAAGACCTATTCTGGCATCGACCATATACACGCGATGCGCGAATCGCTGGGCAAGGTGGTGGACGCTCTACGCGAAGCAGATGCCGTGGCTGCCAGCGTGAGTGGATACCTTCCTGGAGAGGCCCAGCAACTTGCTATCCTGGATCGCCAAGCGCTTCGCCGATCTGGCTGGCTCCGTCATATGTCTAATATCATGGAAGCCGTGGTTCTCATCGTCCGAAATATACATATCAATTCCTCTCATGTTCTGATCCATTGTTCCGATGGATGGGATCGGACCTCTCAACTGTCTGCTCTCGCTCAACTCTGCTTGGACCCACATTATCGCACAATGCGTGGCTTTCAGATACTCGTCGAAAAGGACTGGATATCTTTTGGACATCGATTCCTGGATCGATGCGGCCATCTTTCATCTGAAAAGTTTTTCACTTCCTTAGCGGACACAGTAAATGGAAGTGGTAGTGCGGATGCCGCTCAGGCCTTCCTCACTTCAGTTCAAAGCCGCTTTGTGTCCCAACATCACATCAAGGAGACGAGCCCTTCTTTCCACCAATTCCTCGAATGCGTCCGCCAGCTGCTCCGGCAGTTTCCTGAACGATTTGAATTTAACGAATGCTTCTTACGTACGATTCACCACCACCTTTATTCCTGTCAATTCGGAACCTTTCTGTATAACTGCGAGCGGGAGCGTAGGTATGGAGAAGATGGGATGGTCCCGTCGGAACGCACTGCAAGCCTCTGGGACTTCCTAAATTCATCACCACAGGCGGAGAAGCACAAGAATCCCTTGTATGACAGCTCGTTGGACGATCCAACGCACAGAGGTGGCAAAGCGGACATGGGAGTGTTGATTCTTAACCCCAAGGACGTTCGCTTTTGGCATGAACTTTACGGTCGCACGGACGAGGAAATGAACGGGAGAGTTGTTGTTTCACAAGTCAAAGACGAGTCCGAAATCCCCTCTTCTGTAGAGGGTCTCGACGATGATGCTGCAAGCTCACGTGGGGAAATCCCACCATCAATGTGTGATCCCACCTCACTCGTTCCGTCCGTTTCTCCTTCACCCTCTAGAACTGCTACTACCGAGAACTTGTCTTCCACTTTTCAGGGGTTGTGGTCCTCCCTGCCTGACCTTCCCCAGAAAGTTGCCGAAGGTTTCACGAGCGTGGGGGCTTCGACGAGTCTGAAGGCTTCATGGCCCCCGGTACAACCAGCCTTATCGGGCAACAATCCGTCGCCCCGGGGTCGCGCGCGAAACTCAAATCCCACAGAACTCTTCTCGAGTAGCGGTGTGAAGTCCGTTTGGGGAAAGCTATCATCGAACGCCACTGCGGCATTCTCAGCCGTACAAGAGGCATATGACGGAGTCACCAAGGATTTGAAAATTCCCTCGAAGGGATTTGGAGATGAGGAAAATGTTGGAAGGACGTCCGAGCTCCCCCGGGATGCTGACGAGGGGCAATCTTTGTCAACCATCTCCGGAGCGTCGTACAACCCTTGGGACAGCGTGAAGCCGCAGAAGAAGACTATTCCGGCATTATCGACTGACAACCCATGGAATACCGCGCGCTCGCGTTCTCCGAGGCAGATGACTCGCGCGTGGGATGTGGTGGACTCAGGGTCGCTTGGTGCTGTTCGCTTACCTCATGAGCGAGACACGACTGTTGCAAGCCAGAGTGCAGGTGTGGGGACGGTCCCCACGCGGTTGCACGATGAGAAGAAACTTGGGCAGGAGGAGAAACGAGAAACGATTAATACAGATCCCCTCGGGGTCGGACTGTTGTAATGTCAGGCCTTGCAATGAACCAATGGGCGACCGCAGCACGAATGGCGTGATGGGGGTGATTAGGTAAGCGAGTGAATCTTTTTAATTAGACGCGCTCTACACGATCGTTTCTTGTTTCCTTCTTGTTTCCATCCCTCATCATGCCTGCCAACGGTACCGCACGCCCACCTCTTGCTCCAGGGCATTTCCTCTTCACGTCCGAGTCCGTGGGCGAAGGCCACCCTGGTGCGTCCTGTGCAATCTCCCAACAACCCACTCCTGACGCTCCGCAGACAAGATCTGTGATCAGGTCTCTGACGCCATCGTGAGAGTCCTAAACTGTTCACTCGTCTTGAATGCTTGCTGATTTCATTGACTAGCTTGATGCATGTCTCGCTCAAGATCCCTGGTCAAAGGTCGCTTGCGAGACTGCCTCAAAGACCGGCATGATCATGGTCTTTGGTGAAATCACCACCAACGCCAAGCTGGACTACCAGAAGATCATCCGCAACACTATCAAGCAAATCGGCTATGATGATTCGTCGAAAGGGTTTGACTACAAAACGTGCAACATTCTGGTTGCAATCGAGCAGCAGTCGCCTGATATTGCTCAAGGTCTTGATCACGGCTCTCTGGAGGACCATGGTGCTGGTGACCAGGGTATCATGTTCGGCTATGCTACAGATGAGACGGAGGAGTACATGCCCTTGACGATCATGCTTGCCCACAAGCTCAATGCGGCAATGGCGGTGGCCCGTCGCTCTGGAGCACTCCCTTGGTTGCGACCTGACTCCAAGACACAAGTCACCATTGAGTACAAGAACGATGGTGGCGCCATGATTCCTCTCCGAGTCGACACCATAGTTATCTCGACGCAACATGCTGAGGAGATTTCAACGGAGCAGCTTCGCAAGGAAATCTTGGAAAAAATCGTCAAGGGGGTTATTCCTGCCAACCTCCTTGATGACAACACCGTTTACCACGTATGCACCGCCCATTTTCCACGCCATTCTGATACTTATCATGGCATTAGATTCAACCTTCGGGCCGTTTTGTTATTGGTGGTCCCCAGGGTGATGCTGGTTTGACCGGCCGAAAGATCATTGTTGACACGTATGGCGGCTGGGGTGCCCATGGTGGAGGTGCCTTCTCTGGCAAAGACTTTTCAAAGGTCGACCGTTCTGCCGCCTACACGGCTCGCTGGATTGGTACGCTCTATCATTTGATATGGGACTACCATACTCATAACCATTTCAGCCAAGTCTCTCGTTGCTGCTGGTCTTGCTCGCCGTGCACTTGTACAGCTTTCGTATGCTATCGGTGTTGCCGAGCCCTTGTCGATATATGTTGACACATATGGCACTGGCAAGAAATCGAATGACGAGCTCGTCGCGATTATTCGGAAGAACTGGGACCTCCGACCTGGTGTCATGGGTAAGTGTGACGTATTTCCTGACTGCTCGTTCTCGTAATGTATTGCATACAGTCCGCGAACTTGAACTCCAGAAACCAGTCTACCTTCGCACTGCATCCTATGGCCATTTCGGTAACGCAAACTACACCTGGGAGAAGCCCAAGCAGCTCGTCTTTTGATTGTTTCACGACACTTTTGTATTGATTACGCCTGGCATCGGAAGCTCATCCTTCCGCTCATTCTCGCATCATCACGGTCTAGAACACACAATTCCCCCCTTTTCGCTATCCTGTAGCATTTGTCCAAGAGGGCTTAGGACATCGACTACCCCGGCAGCACGTGACAGGCTGCTTTAACACCGACATACGTATAACCCATATATCCTTATCGTAGTATTGAAGAATACAACCCGCGTTCAACCGCGTATTATAAAGGAACCTGGTGTGTGAATAAAGGCATCACTTCAGTAAACTGAGTAGTGCTAGTGATCCTGAGTAGTCCTGACCGTCTGCTACCAGCTAACCGAGCTAATCAACCGGGCGCTCTGACCCGGGATGCCCCACCGTTGCTGTGCTTGGCACGCTCAAGTTGATGCTCGGGGAGAAAAGCGGGCAGAGTCAAATGTCGTGCTGTCATCTTGGCTCCGCAAAACTGCTGTTTGAACATTACTACTAGTAGCCCAAGGAACAATCAGGGAACCTGTAAAATTTTTGTGCTGTCAGATCACACGTGTGTCGGGGAAGGATATACGTTCTCAGCAGACCATCCTAACGAGAAAAGGATGGCGGTTTAGTTTCAAAGTCGGCCAATATTACACCCTCTCTTCGGCCTCACTACCACGTTCGCCAGTGCGTCTCATTGCGACTGACGACCTTCATCATCTAACCAATATCTAGTGTGTGGCATTTTAGGTCTACTGTCGCACGACCCCATCATCGATGTGGCCGCCGAGATTTGTGAGGGCCTTTCTTTATTACAGCATCGTGGTCAGGATGCATGTGGCATCGTCACTTGCGGTCCGAAAGGCCGTCTGTATCAATGCAAAACGAATGGAATGGTTCGAGATGTGTTCGATGACAAGGCTCTTGGAAGGCTCATCGGCGGGATGGGCATCGGACACGGTAAGACTTCCTTCACCCGAATGACCGGTAGTTCATATCTAATGCTCGCGACTTCTCCAAGTCCGCTACCCTACTGCTGGCAGCTCCAACCACGCCGAAGCCCAACCTTTCTACGTTAATTCACCCTATGGTATCGTATTGGCACATGTACGTCTGCTTTATGGTCGCTAGAGACACATCTGAACAGTGTCATCTCACAGAATGGGAATCTTATCGATAGTGCATCCCTATTACAATACATGGATGCCACAGCACATCGGCACATCAACACCTCGTCCGATTCCGAACTGCTGTTGAACATCTTTGCAGACAGGCTTCAACAGACTGGGAAGTTCCGCATAAACGAAGATGATATTTTCACTGCCATCGGAGGCTTGATGAAACAGTGCAGGGGAGCGTATGCCTGTGTCGCGATGCTTGCAGGATTCGGAATTATTGCTTTCAGGGATCCGAATGGGATCCGGCCTGTTGGGATGGCATCTCGGAAAACCGCTACTGGCAAGGATTGGCTATTCGCGAGCGAGAGTATTGTAGCCGATGCCGGTGGTTTCGGTGACTGGCAGGATGTCAAACCGGGTGCGTTCGAGAATCGTCACTATTGTCCCAAGACACTAATCTTTCTCACAGGTGAGGCCATTATTATTACTCGCGCAAAGGCTTCAAGACGCATTGTTGCTGAACCGGCAACTTTTGCACCCGATATTTTTGAATACGTGTATTTTGCCCGGCCCGATTCAGTATTGGATGGCGTGAGCGTCTACCGTAGCCGGATGGCCATGGGTGATGCCCTCGCGGAAGAAGTACGCAAGGTTTTGTTAGAGAAGAACATCACTGTAGATGTTGTGATTCCGGTCAGTTCGCTGGCCTGTCCCCTTACGCGACCTGATTTGCCACATGATGATTGACTTTAGGTGCCTGATACGTCGCGTGTTGCCGCCTTGAACTTAGCTCAGAAGCTTCATCTTCCCTACCGGGAGGGATTCGTCAAAAACCGGTATGTTGGTAGAACGTTCATCATGCCAGGACAACAAATGAGGCACGTGCTCCGTATTATTCCGAGTTGTCCGTTCTGACCATACTTAGGAGGAAGAACGTAAGGAAAAAGCTTAACGCGATGGCTCTCGAGTTTGCCGACAAAAATGTCCTGCTAGTCGACGGTACGTCTTACTATCCAGACTCTATGGTGTGCGATTATCTATGACGGCCAATCTCAGACTCCATTGTGCGAGGCACAACCTCCAAGGAGATCGTCCAGATGGCGAAAGACGTTGGCGCGAAGAAGGTCATTGTCGCGAGTTGTGCTCCCCCGATACGGTAGGGTCTTACCATTCCTTTCTGATTGTCCACTTTTGAATCTATAGCACAGGTATTCCAACGTGTATGGTATCGACATGCCTTCGCGCTCAGAGCTTGTCGCATATGGTCGCACGACTGAAGAAATTGCAAGGGCCATCGGCGTAGATCTGGTCATCTTTCAGAAGCTTGAAGACTTGGTCGCCTCCGTCCGCCAGTTCAATCCAACAATTGAAACCTTTGACTGTTCTGTCTTTACGGGGGAGTATGTTACCGGGGGCGTTGATGAGGGGTACTTGACCTACATCGAGTCCCTGAGAGCTGACCACGTGAAAAATAAGACAGCTACAACCGGCCTCGTAGCCGTGGAAGCGAAGACGAATGGCTCGAATGGCTACCACGGCCGGCCTGTGCCTAGTTCAACCATGGCTGCAAATGGGGCAGATGACATAGTTGGCTTACACAATACCTGGAATGTCAGTTGACGATGGTAGAATAGATAACGTTTATGTAGTATATATAGCGACTGACAAGTCTCTTTGCCTCTGAAGAGTCTCAACGTTATAAATAACAGCAACACGAAGAGTAGCTAACGATGCATGATCTATGGTACTACATGGAATACAGGAACAAAGATATAGATGTTCGTCGTGACACAGCTAGTAGTACGGCGACGCGTTCGAGACATGTCCAATAAAAATATCACAGGCGATCGTGTCACCGAGCAGGTACGGAGCGATTATTGTCTCCCGCTTGAGAGGGAAGTTGAGAGAGGGCCCGGTGCTTTGGCATGAATAACGATGCCATAGGATCCCTCTTTTGTATTGGCGGCTTGGAGGGACGAGGCTCAGTGGCTTGGGGTTGGGGGTGAGCAGGAGAAGGCAGTTGTGACGTTGAAAGAAGGCCCTTGTGGGAAACAGGATCGGTCGAGTTCGTGGATTGAACGGGACGAGGTGTTGTTTGCGGGATCACAGCCGAGGTGCGACTGACTGAGACGGTTTTGGCACTTGTCCGGTTATTGGGGGGCTCGGTCGATGGGGCCGTAAGCGGGCTTGCAGTGGTGGGGCGGGGTACCTTGACGTGGGACATTTGTGGGGACAAGCGGGGCGTATACAAAGCCCTTCGAAGTTTAGTCGCTTCGTTCTTCGTTTTCTGAAAGAGAGACTTTGGTTGGCCAGACGTTCCCCCTGGAGAGAGTTAGTCCGGTAAAACCAGGGAAAGATAAGGCTTACACGCGCCACGGGCACGCTTAGCAGGTGGTAATCTGTCGGTCAATTTAACTTCTCGTTCTCGTTTCCGTTCTGCTGCCTCTATGCGCTGGTTTCTGAGCCTCGATGCGACCTCTTCGAGCCGATGAGCCTCGGCCTTGCGAAGAAGCTAGGGGCGGATATGTAAAACGGTGTTCTTGAAGTAGAAGGGATGGTCATACAAAGTATTGATCGCGCCAGGATTCGGGATGCTGATCAACATGTTGTACGAGTTGTTCGGCAAGCAAAGGGTACGACTTGAAACACAGACGTTCCCAGAGATCTGACGAGATCGCGTCAGGCGAAAGCAAACAAGGTGGTAGAGAAGAGCGACATACCTGAGGTATCTTGTTCAAGATACTGCATCCAATGTGAGAGAATGACTCAGGCTGTGATGACGCAAAATGGACTGACCGGTGAGGATTGCTCCAAGCGGAGGAGGGTATCTGCAGAGCAGCACTCGAGCACGGGTTTAATAACATCGTACGGTATGTCGTCGCCAAGACAAGTTATGGCTGTTGGGTGATGCAGAGGTATGGATAACGAAGAGAAAGAGACATACATACCATCTGCATGAGCTGAGAGGACTGGAAATGGGCGGGTCACTGGGGGGAAGTGGGAGCGGAGCGACAAGGGATGCTCACCACGCTGGCAATGGGACACGAGGGAGGGAACTCGACGAAGAGCGAGATCAGACTCGGAGGTCATTTCAAGTTGGGAGTCTCAAGCAAGCTTAGGGCTGTCGCACCGGCTTTTAAATATGCTACTACGTGCCAAATACAGTCACTTCTCCTCCTCCCCCTCTTCCTCTTCCTCTTCCTCTTCTGCAAACGCCCGCTCCTGTGCATTCATCGCCCCCATCACATCCTCCGACTGCCCCTTCTGTACCGCGAGCCGTTGTCCTGCTCACCCTTGTCACGATCATGTAGCACATGTACCTTGTCGCACCCACTCACGGATCAGTGTGTGTATTGCCTCCTGTGTCTTTCTCTCCAGTTTGGCAAGCTTCTTCTCCGTTTCCCGCTTGAGATCCCAGTTCGGCCGTTTGGGCGCAATGTTGAATACATCCTACCAGCGCTCAGTCGTGCACGGTGTCGGCGTGTGTTACTACCCACAAGTTCCTGGGTCCTCCGTCGTTCATCCTCTGCAATAATCTTCTCCGCCACGCCCTCAACGTCGTTTTCGACAGTGTCTTGGGTCAATCCCCCATTTGTCGTGTGCTTCCTCAACGTCCGCGTTTCTGGGTCAAAGTTGCGGTTCAGCAGCAGAGACCCGCTGCGCAATACGTTAGCCAACGTTGGTCGCAGAACGACGTGCAACGTACCCATTCTCAGCATCTGCGCGTCCCTCCTTTCTGTTTCTGAGTGCAACCAGTCGCACCTTCCGCGCCTCCGATGCCTCTTGCAGAGACATGGTCGTTCAGCTGACTAAGCACTCAAGTCTACCCATCAACCCATCACCGGGATGCTCAATCAGCCATGGCGCCGGGTCATCAGGCTGTCCCGCTCACCACTTCCATCTCGTTCCTTCACCATTTCTGTACCCGTCCTCGCTCTTGATACCGCCCAGTTTCCGTGCGACTCCATAAGGTCTGCCGCTTTCTAGTGCGGACACGACAATTCACGAATCCTTGCAGGAACTTTTCCATCATTGCGCACATTGGTATTTTCATTTTGTCGTCCTTGTGGTCGTGCACACTCACTCTTGCCCTAGACCATGGTAAATCCACCTTGGCTGATCGGTCAGTCAACGCCCTTGTGTCACGCGTACGCTCACCTCGCCTCACGGCAGACTGCTAGAGGTACAACCACGTGCAACCCCCGCGTGTCATTCCACCGACACCCGTTTAGCTTACAGATACTATTCCAAACAAGACCGTTGGTTCCAACCAACAAGTCCTAGACAAACTCAAGGTCGAGCGAGAGCGCGGAATTACCGGTGAAGTACCTCAGACTCGATTAGAAATCAGCTTCTCATATAGCGCGTAGTCAAGGCCCAGACAGCTAGGTGAATACCCTATTGTGCACGCCAGGGAACTCCCTCATTGTTCTCTTTCAGTATGATACATGCTGTCAATGCAAAGAAATACCTCCTCAATCTCATCGACACTCCTGTAAGTTTTTCGTAGAGGCCATAAAAATTTCCTGACCTCGTACAAGGGACATGTTGACTTTTCATGGGAGGTATCCCGTTCTCTGGCAGCTTGCCAAGGCGCGCTTTTGCTGGTGGATGCCACGCAAGGTGTTCAGGCGCAATCCATTTCCGTATTCCACACCGCCCAAGAGCGAGGCTTGACCATAATCCCTGTTCTTAACAAAGTCTGCATTTTCATGTCTTATTGGCCATTGTATCTCCTCAACGGGACGTCAACACAGATAGATATGCCTGCATCACAACCCGAACGCGTCGCCTCACAGCTGCAGTCTACTTTCGGTGTAAATCCCGCTGATGTGCTGCAGATTTCTGCTAAAACTGGTCAAGGTGTAGAAGCTGTGCTTAGAGCCATCGTTGAACGAATACCTCCTCCATCTGCATCCGCAGAGAAGCCCTTAAAGGCTTTATTATTTGACTCCCAGTGAGTGCTTGACGGGTGATCCGACTTGCCCACGTTGAATTATCTTAGCTATGACCGCTATCGAGGTGTCATCTCACTCGTGAGCGTTCATGATGGGATAATTCGTAAAGGTACATACAGATTGACGTACATTTGGAAACCTATTTTCAAGCTTCATTGTCATGCCGCAGGGGATAGAATTGTGTCTTCCCATACTCGGAAGAAATATGAAGTACAGGAAGTTGGTGTCATGCATCCAGAGGAACTTCCTACTGCGAGCTTACGACCTGGACAAGTTGGTTATTTAGCTTGTAACATGAAGGAGTCGTCGGAAGGTTCGCGGAGCTGCTTTTGTTTTAAGGAAGTCAACGCTCAGAGGATCATCTAGCTCATGTCGGAGATACCCTCTACCGGCTTGGTGCGCCAGTGGATCCAGTGCCCGGTTTTCAGCTTGCAAAGGCTATGGTAAGCATGTCTTACTTCTTGCAATCCAGCTCTCGGAGTCTTCAGGTCTATGCCGGTATTTTTCCCGTGGATACGAGCGAGTTTATCAAACTAGAAGAATCCGTCAAACGTGTGCGTACATGTCTCTTGCACTTTTCGCACCACCTCTCAAGTTCGCATCCAGCTAACGCTTACTGACCGAAGTGTCTCGGTCCAACGTGAATCCTCCTCCGCTTTGGGTCAAGGTTACCGTCTTGGGTTTCTTGGGACTTTGCACATGGAGGTCTTCCGCCAGCGTCTAGAGGATGAGTACGATGCAAACATCATCGTTACTGCTCCAACCGTACCTTACAAAGGTACTTTTGTACTTGTCATCTCAAACTGTGGTACCTCAAGGGTGAAATTTGACAGTTGTCTATAAAGACAAGACCGTCATCGTTAGCAACCCTACGGAGTTCCCGGATCTCTCAGACTCCTCGTCAGGCGTCAAAGAAGTTCAAGAACCAGTGGTCAAGGCAGCGATCATCGTACCCGAAGGTTTGCCATATCCGACGTACGTATTGTGTCACTGCTGATTTTCCTTAGATTATCTTGGCGAGATGATGGAGTTATGTTTTGCGCACCGTGCGGAGGACTTGGACCATCGCTATTTGGACACTGGGGTAGCTGGTTCTGCTCGCATTATATTGACATGCACAATTCCCTTGAGCGGCATTGTTGTTGACTTTTTCGACAAACTCAAGAGCAAGAGTTCGGGTTACGCAAGTTTCGAGTGTGTAACGCCTGCGTCTGTCAGACTGGCATAAACTGATAATGCACAGCTATGAGAATGCAGGTTACAGGCGGAGCGATCTGTCTAAGGTAAGGATACATCAGGCATTATTCCTTCGACCTGAATCATTCCGAATTAGATGGTTTTCCTCCTGAACGGAAAACCAGTGGATGCCCTTGCATTAATTGTGCATCGATCTGCGCAGCAAGATGTCGGGAAGACGTGGGTCAAGAAATTGCGTGAGCAGTCATTGTCAATGTTGCTCAACCGTTCTGGTGCTGACCACATCTAGACAAGGTTATCCCCCGCCAACTGTTCGAGGTGCCAATTCAAGCAGCTATTGGGAAAAAAATCATTGCTCGTGAAACATTGAAGGCGCTGCGTGTTGATGTCACGGCAGGTTTATATGGCGGTGTGCATTCATTCGGTGAAGACTGATTGCCGGCTAAATTACTGTTTTGCAGGTCATTACGAACGCAAGATGAAGCATCTCGAAAACCAAAAGGAAAGTAAACGTCGTATGAAGCGAATCGGCAGTGTAGATCTGCCACAGGAAGCCTTTTTTGACATTTTGAGCACCAAAGCAAAATAGCTACTGGAGTGATTCTAGAGCATTGCAGAGTTCGCATCCCACAACTCTACTAGAGCTCATAGTCCTCGTCATCGTAAGCCTCCTTGATGAGTCGGTAAACCGACGATGGTGGATGATCGCCACTGCGAAGATGGTTGATACAAATAGGGACAAGATGCACGAGTGACTCACTCGTTTGTAACATATGCATCGATCATCTCTGGTCGTACATAATCAAATAATGGATTTATAACATCCACTTTATCCACCAGGTCGCCTTCTTCAAACCCGAGAACGCTACTGGGATCTCCAAAATCAAGTGCACCATATTCGTGGTATAGATTCCATTGCGGGGTGAGCTTGAATTGCCCTGCACAGACGACGACCGGAGTGCTGTGTGCGCGAGCCGCTGTAGCAGCTAGAAGCGACCCTGAAATGGCGAACATCCCGCCATTAGCAAGAATAGCATGCGCGCCAAGTATGACTTTGTTTATTCGCGACATGAGAGCATATATTGAAGAATCGGGAACAAGGACTGTTGATATGCCCGCCGACGAAAGTGACTCGGTCATGTCGCGACCGCTGTATCTGTCAGCCAGACACGAGTCAATATTCAGATCGGGAGAAAACAGGGAAAACACCGACGATGGGGCTGTTTCTGCCACGATGACAGTATATTTCCGATAAGGAGCAGCAGACTTCAAAAATGCCGCTACTGTGCTTGACTTGCCAATTGTGAGGATGATCTCGCTCGAGACCACGCTGTTTGAGCCAGGGGCGTGCTAACAGATTGACAGAGACAACATACTCGGAGTGTATGTGATCCTTTGCATTCTTGGATATGTTGTCATACACAGTTTCAAGTTCGTCAAAGACATCTTGGATCGCCTCCATGAGCACCGGCTTCAGTATTCGGGCGAATGCATCGGAATCATCGAGGTTGTTTTCCTTCAAGGTGCCTCGCGTCTCATGAGAAATCTTCTGGGGAGTAGCTTGCTTTCGGGGTTGGCCTTGGGAAATAAACTTTGCGATTGAGAGCGTTGGTTTCGAGGATGGCTGGGCTGTGGCTCCTTGGGATGCCGTGCGATATTCCTCTCGGATGTGGTGCAAAACTTTACGAACGGTATTTCCTACCGTGTATTCTAAGGGGAGATTTCGACCCGACGTCTGCGGGAAGGGGCTCGATCATACCTTTGGGCTGGGCACCCACTAACTTTCGGCCCACTGCGCGGATGATTTCGACCAGTTGATCGATGTTAGAAAAACGAGCCTTGGAGACGACCTGGCGGAGGACGAGGATGGTTTCCAGAGCCGTTTCTCGGGATCCGACAATTTGCCTGCGGAACGGCGAGGTGAACTTGTGGAGCTCTGAAACACAAACTGTACCGACCGTCTCCGAAGTTTGGCTGCAAGATTTTCGACTGCTCTTCCACCTGCTGCGACGGAAGGTTCTGTGGCCATTTTCGCGAACACCGTAGGCTCTGACAAATCGCAAGTCCGCCAGTGCGATCGAGTCACATCCCATAAAGAGCATCCTACGCAGTACACGGCACGGTATATGTATATTCTTTTCCATCCCTCAGTCCAATCAGATGTGCCAGTCCAACTTATCCGCCCACTTTCCAGGGAGTAACTCGGAAATTTGTTCAACATCTTTATCACCCCTCCCAGACAGACACTACAGAGGGGAGTCAGCTCGGCAGACCTCAGATGTAAAACCACCTCACTATCACTAGATCCGTCTCTTTCGTGAGCAGCTTGGCCCGGCGGACTCCCTCCCAGATAGCGTGCGATGACTCCAGCGCTTCAACTCTCCTTTAGCGATCATTCAACGACACAGGACATTGACTAACCGGGAATGATGCCTTCCAGTTGCGTGATGAGGCGGAACCCTCTCAACGCCTCTTCATCTGTTGCAACCACATACTCTGCGCGACCAGAATCCTTCAACCACGCGTGCTCTGGTCCAACTCCGGGGTAATCCAGCCCCGCACTGACGGAGTGTGTTTCGATTATCTGACCAACGCTAGACTGTAGAATATAAGTCCGCACGCCATGAAGCACGCCAGGTTTGCCTTTAGAAAGCGTAGCACTATGACGATCGCCATCGAGACCTAATCCTGTTGTTAGTTCACAATTCATCGAAACATCGAAAACACAAGCTGACCTTCGCCGCCGGCTTCTACACCGACCAATTGAACGTTCTTGTCGGGTATAAAGTCATAGAATGTGCCAATCGCATTGCTTCCACCACCAACGCATGCGACAACGACATCGGGAAGCTTTCCTTTAATCTCGTGGAGCTGCGACTTTATTTCCTTACCTATTACTTTTTGGAAATCCCGAACGATGGTAGGAAAAGGATGAGGCCCAATGCATGACCCAACGAGATAGTGTGTACTCGATAGGTTGGTTACCCAGTCGCGCAGTGCTTCATTGACTGCATCCTTGAGTGTCCGAGATCCTGATTCGACTGGAACAACCTTGGAAACGACGTAGGTACGAGCGAGAGTAAAGGACCTGTAACTTACGGTTGCACCCAGCATTTTCATTCGGAAGACATTCAGTGCCTGGCGTCTTACGTCCTCCGCACCCATGTACACGATACATTCCAATCCGAATCTGGCGCACACAGTCGCAGTTGCGACACCATGCTGTCCAGCACCTGTTTCTGCAATGATTCGCTTCTTTCCCAAACGCTTGGCAAGAAGAATCTGTATATCATCAAGCTTACACCACGATGCCCAACTAGAATACACCACTTGCCTGGCCAATAGCATTGTTAATCTTGTGTGAACCGGTATGGTTTCTACACAAAGTATTAGCTGGGAGAAGCAGGCAGCTATGCGGGCGTGCGTACAGATCTTCTCGTTTCAGCCAAATCTGAGCACCACCGGCATGTCTTGTCAGGGACTCTGCAAAATACAATTTTGAAGGCCGGTTCATATACCCGTAGTAGCCTTCAAACTCGTTCCAAAATTGAGGGTCGCTGACAGCTGATTTGTGTGCTTCCTCGAGTTCGAGGAGGCAATCAAACAATGCCTCGGGAACAAATTGGCCCCCAAACTGCCCAAACGTTGCGGGCAGAGAATTTGTTGCAGCCTGAGGAGTTATCTTGGTTGACGCTGACGGGGTCGGTGGGGACCGTACTGGTGGAGAGGATTCACCGTGGGTAATTTTACGGCAAAACGATTCTACCGCGGGCGGAATGGCGTCCAAAGGTGCATCCTTTATGATGGAGACAAACCGACTGCCGATGACGACGCCATCAGCACCAGCACTCTGGACGTACTCAAAGTGAGCGCGCGTAGCCACACCAAAACCAACCGCGATAGGGATGGAGGTGAACTGTCGAACGCGGGCGACGATGTCAGGGAGCTCGCTGTTTATACTACCTTGGACAGATGATCCAGTTGTACCCATCTGTGGATGGTTTAGAGTCATGGGAGGACAAAATATAGATGATGAGATATACCCTGGAAACTAGGTAAATGAAAGAGTCTGCAATGGACGTGAGAAATTTGATGCGGTTCAAGGATGTGGAAGGAGCGATAAGCGGGACGTAGGACATGCTTAAAGTGAACATTATTGATTGAGAGTGGGGGTGGTGGGCGCTGTTGACGTACTCTGCCCTTTGACACTTTTCCCTAAAGTTGACGGCTTCTTCAGGTGGGAGATCTACCATTACGAAGCCATTTGCACCAGCGTCTCTGGCATCCTGGATGGCCTTTTCTTCTCCGTAAGCGAGCATGGGATTGTAATAGCCTGAAGATCGCAGTGGTGAGAGATATGACGCTTTTTCGGAATGGACGGTGGCGACAAACCCATGAGCAATACGGGAACAGTAAGACCCTTTTGGCGAGCCTCTGTAACTTGAGCAAGGACGGTGGCATAATCAATGTCGTTGTGAACCGCAATCTGGTGAGATGAACAGGGAATCAGCGAAGGAAGGGGAAAATGGGCGAACCGTGTTGGTCTCTTGAATGGCGGGGCCGTCTGCGATTGGGTCTGAAAAGGGGACACCAAGTTCGATGACATCTACGCCTCCTTGTTGCATTGCGAGACATATCGGAACGGTATCGGTTAGTCTGGGGTATCCTGCGGTGACAAAAGCGACCAAAGCACAAGATCCCTGTCCTGCTGATGAGCGGTGATCGCTGTTACGTCGAGAAAGACGTACGTTGGCTTTTTTAGCTTGGAAAACTGACTTGATGGCTTGCATAGTGAAGCGTGAGATTTTCGCTGGTCCCCGGGCTCATCCTCATTCCTGTCCGACTTGGCCCTTTTGTCACCTACGATGACCGACGAAGCCAGGGTGCTCGTCATCTACACCGGTGGAACCATCGGCATGCTCGTCGGTGCCCATGGTTATGTACCCGAACCATTTTTCTTGACAGAAACGCTCAAAAGCCAGAAACGCTTCCACGATCCCCTCCAAGACTCCCTCTTCTCGCACGCCGCCTCCGTCAAAGGCTACAGAGCATGGTCAAGCAGCGGCAGATCCACGCCCTGCGACACAGAGACACAGCACCCCCTTTCCGGTGTCACTCTGCGCGTCAGGTCGTCGCGTCCAATCGGCAGAGCACACACGCTTGCTCCCGACGTCCCCCTAGATACCATCCACTCCGAAAAGATCGCAGACAATATTTATCAGGCCAGACTTCCTAGTTTGGTGACGCCCAGAAGTGTTGCGCCCGGTCATGGTGGCGGAAGGCGCACCCGATATGCTATTCTCGAGGTATGTGATAGGGTCGACGTGACAATCCAATCGCAAACATGGGTGTCAGTGGGATCCGTTGCTCGACAGCAGCAACATGGACATAAATGGTGCATCTCATCTCCATTCTTGCCATATCTACCTCTCCTCTGACCTTCCCCAGACTGGATTTGCATAGCGACAGAGATAGAGCTCAACTACATGTATTTCGACGCCTTCGTCGTTCTTCATGGAACAGACACTATGTCCTATTCCTCCAGCGCGCTCAGCTTCTTGCTCGAGGACCTTGGAAAAACTGTGGTCAGCTTCTATCCATCCATTCTAGATCAAACTCATTCCACACCCCTCTCACAGATTCTAACTGGCGCCCAGATACCCCTATCACAGCTTCGAAACGATGCCGTAGACAATCTTCTTGGCGCATTATCTATCGCAGGTCATTACATCATACCAGGTACTTCCATCCTCTAGCTCCTCGGTATACTATATATCCATCCTTTCTAGAGTGTTGCTTATACTTTAATCATACTCTTTATCGCGGCAATCGCGTCTCCAAGATATCATCCTATGATCTGAACGCCTTTCACAGTCCAAACTTTCCCCCTCTAGTCAATGGTCTGTCCCGTCTTCGTTGGTCTGTGTTCCCCACTGATCCTTCCATGCCACCCAATGCAGTCGGGATAGATATCGTGGTGAACTGGAATGAAGTGTTGAGACAAACCAACTTGCGCCGGTTCAGAGCCCATAAAGGTTTCTTAGTCGACTTCTCCACGAGCTGCACTGATCCTCTTCCGTGTCTACAGAAATGTGTCCCCACGTCGGCAGGTGTCCATACCAGCTTTTCAATTTTCGTTCCTCATTGCGTTACAGCAACCCTTCGTCTGTTTCCCGGAATGAGCGTTGTCACCGTCCGTGCATTCCTGGTTCCGCCCATCCGTGGTATCGTACTCGAGACCTTTGGCGCCGGGAATGCTCCACAAAAGTCCGATCTGATGGCAGCTCTCAAGCAAGCATGCGACTCAGGAATCGTCGTTGTTGCCATTACACAGTGTTTCAAGGGTTCCGTCTCTGATGCATATGAGACCGGCAGAACCCTCCAGAGCGTAGGTGTTGTCCCCGGTGGGGATATGACGCCAGAGGTAATGCAATCCTCACTACACCCATATCCCAGAGCTAAGAGGTCATATGAATAGTGCGCTCTCGCGAAGCTCGCTTACCTCTTATCCAAGCCCGAACTCAGCATCACGCAAGTTAGGGAACTAATCGGCATGCCACTACGTGGTGAACTTACGCGTCACACTTTTTCGCCGTCCACCCGGCCGCCGACGATTACACCTGACCTACCGAGCATTCAAGGACTTTTAACACAATTTGTACGCCTCTCTAATTCAAGTCCGGCACATCAAATACCTAAGATCACTATCTCTCCGCCTGAGGGGGACGATGCTCAAGATATCGCTGCATCGTGGTCTGTCACTGCGAGCGAAACAGCCTCGACTGAAGCAGCCCTTCTTTCCTTGCTCATGCACCTTGCCGCTGCCCGGGATGATGTAGACAGCTTAAAATTTTGCTTGGCTACCGCGGCTACATGGGAGGCGGAAGATATAGCAACTTCGCTTTCTATCACAGGCGGCATTGTGAACTGTCTTGAAGCTGGTTCTGGTCGTTCTCCTCTACATGTGGCAGCACTTCGAGGAAATACTGTTAGCGTCACCTTTTTGCTAACATCTGGTGCCCTCGTGCATCTCAGGGACACACTTGGACACACTGCGTTATATTACGTTAGTGCATTCTCTGCTGTCGCCCATGTTTTACTGAATAGACCCCAACATCGTAGGCGGCCCGCAAAGGTCACAAGGATATTGTAGATATCCTTGTGGGTGCTGGCGCCAACCTCGGAGGTTATGAGGCTGAATATGCTCAGTTATCCTTGAAAAATGCACTCAAATCCGGGAACCAAGCTGCAGTTGATGGTTGGGACAAATCCGGGATGAGAAGGACTGTTCATTCGGGGAAATGCTAATCAATATACAGTAAGGTATACAAGTAAACTAGCGTCGGCAATAGTGTATGTCACAGTTGCGAGTTGCGATCCCCGACTTCCGTTCCCTCCATATCAGATCCGGATTCAGACGCATCTTTTGCAGCGTCTCTTATCTTTTCACGAAGCGAGTTGAGGAATAGCCCCTGCTGCGCGCAAGGAAATGTAAACGAATCTCCCATGTATTCCAGCCTTTTGACAAAGGCTTCCGGTTCTTTGTCGAGATGTAAGGGAGTGTATTTGATCCGGCGATGTATAAAGTCGTCTTCGGACGCAGGCTCGCCGTTTGGACCTCCAAAGCCATTGAATATACGCATAGTGAAAACAATACCTGTGTCACTTTGATGAGCAGAGGCCCTACTGAGAATGCCGAAAGAACGAACTTTTTTCGTTTATTCGTTCGCCCTCGATGTCGTCGTCGCGACGCGTCATTTCGTAGTAAGTGTAAATGCAATGAAATACGACGTCAGGCTCTTCCGAGTCTGACGCGTGTTCAAACTTGATATTTGTGACCAAAAGGTTAGACATGTCTTCGTAGAATTTGATCACTTCCGTCATCTTTGGATCGTCCATGCCGAACGGTCGCTTAGGGTGTGAACGTGAGTTCGTAATACTCTTTGGCGCAGCTCGAGCAAGCAGCTCCTTTGACCTCTCAACTTCGGCATCACGCTCGCGAATGGCGTCCTGGACTATAGTGGTGCCCCGAGTAAGCTTCAGAACCGAAAAAAAGAAGAGTAAACGGACCTGATTGTTCTAGTTCTGCAATGCTCTTTGTTTTTTTGTCGATCACGCTATCCTTCTCCTTGATAACCTCTTGAAGGCGTGACATGTCTTGCTCTACTGCACGTTTTTCCTCATCGGCCGCTTCTCTCGTTAGAAAATGAAGAGCGACTGCTTGACCCGTGCGTGAGAGTGGCTCAACTCGTGCTAACTGGGAAGTCAGCTCCTTGATGAGGGCGTCCTGTGCTATGGCTAGTGATAAGATGTAACTAGTTGTCAGGTTCCAACGTACTCTTGGCACGTTCTTCATATTGTATCTGTAGCTGTTCGAGGACTTGTTCCGGCTCCGTCTTGCGTATCTGGAAAAGCTCTTCCAATTGCTTTGAAAGTGTATCTCGTTGAACCTCAAACTATAGTCCATTAGGCTCCAAGAAACAAAGGAGCGAAGGAAGAACACACGTCTTTGGCTTTCTGTTTCCACCGGTCCAACTCCCTTCGGCTCTTCACCTCAGAAGAAGGGTCAGGTTTGTTCGTTCCTGCTGTACCAGAATGGGAGGTTGTTTGCGCATTGGGTTCGCTGTCTCCTTGATCTACTTCCATCGCATCTTCGGGAAGCTGCGCCCTCTTGGTTGATTTCGAACTTGTTGCCTTTTCTTGGCCCTTCTGATCCTGTTGAGTAGTTGCCTTGGAGCGAGGTTTGGTCTTTGGCCCCGGCTGTGCTTCCGCAACGCCGTCACTGTCATCATCGGAGCCTAGATGAATGGCCGGGGCGCGTTTTGAGGCCTTCTCTTGGGGCGCATTGCTCGGCCCCGGTGAACTGGCTTTGGTTTTCTTGCGGGGCTGAACGCGCCCCTTTGTGGTATTAGGTGGGCGTGCACCCTGATGTTGCTCCCACTTGCCTGCGAGGCCGCTGTTTCAGATGAACGTCGCGCACGCGATAAAGGCGTGAATGTCTTACTCATCTCATCTTCCGAGGACGTGTTGACCATGGTCACTTGCAGAGATGAAAACAAGTCACGTGCAAGTAGCGAGCCTGGTCGCATGCCAGAGCTCATCACCATGGCACGAACTTGAAGCCAATTCCGGTTGGCTCGAACCCCACTTACAGACCCGGCGTATCGACCTGATACTTGGGTACCTCTCGCAACAGCCCGCGAAAGGTTTGGCGTGACCCTAGGAGGACCCGATGGATTTAATCGACGGCTCACCAGCAAGATGTCAAGCGACGCTCATAACAACAGTATTAGGGTACAAAAATAACCTAGTCGTTGATCAGTTTAAGAAAGACCATCTCGCTTTCTTTGATGGAAAGGTTTGGATTTTTCTTTTCAAGCTGGTGAGCACTTATAGATCACCTAGATGATTGCATACGAATGAAACAAACGTTGTTGGTACGAATGTTCAATCTTTTCGCGTAAAGGCACGTACAGTCGACTCCCTTGTAACCCATACCCCCCATAATCCATACTCCCTTCTAACCCATACATTATTTTCATTTCCCAAGTCCGTATGCAGTAAATTCATAGCCATAACCCATAACCCATAACCCATACGTCCTCAGCTGGGGATAACCCATATGCTTTCATTTAGTTTATTATTTTATTATTTATTTTCGCGCTGAACATCAACCCAGGACCTCAACGGTCTAAAGAAGCTTAGAATATTCTCGAGTCAACTGGTCCAACATTCCCTGCATGGCTCTTGCTGAGCTTCTCAATCCAGCTGTGGAGGATCACATGTTTTGGTGCATCCGATTGGGAAATATATGAGGCTGTGATGGAATCAAAGAAAGTCACAAAGAACTTCAAGTAGGATTGGCTGAGGGCACAAAGGTGTGGGTTGGCAGCAAAGTTGTCCCAACATGTGCTGAGGGCTGAGGCACTTCAGGTAGTGTGGGTCTTGCAGAGGTATACAAAGGTGATTGACAGTGCTTTCATTTGTAAGTTTGAGACAATGTTGGGTGCATTTAGGCAGGAGGGGACATAGGATGCAAGATATGAAAATAACAGACCATTTCCCTTGTAAACAACCCACCATGGCAGTGATGGCACCATAGATTACCATTAATTTGGATGAACAGTTTTTTTTTCCTCATCAAAAAGCCCCTGACATAATATATATAACCTATACTTCCCATAACCCATAC
>QFEQ01000327.1:29452-40058 GCA_003316335.1 Hemileccinum impolitum
GAGTGCTGGATACTGTTTCTAGACTAGTATAATGGTCCATATAGACTTATGTGAAATCTGCAGCTCATCCTGATAGGTGTAGGTAGATGGCAGCAGATTTTTGTTTATTGTTAAGGCTGGTTTGGCATTCAACCCAGATGACAATCCTAGTCCACCAATTTCTGAAAGTGGTTCAATTGCTGTCCCATGTTCCAGGTTCAGCAAAAGCCTTATAGGCATTAGAGGAGGTGGAAGTGGTGGGAACAACAGTGGTGGTGGCAGCTGTGGATTGGATGGTCATAAAGTCAGTTATTGATTTCATTAGAGTAGAGTTTTGCTATGTTAGCAGCATCATTTTTGCAACAAGGTCATCCCAGGTGTGGCCTGACATCCTTACTGATCACTATCTTTCAAATGATCTCAGGAGAGGGGCTAAAAATGAATTCTCTTTTTAGATGTCCTGGATGAAGTTATCTCCCCAGTCTACAGTGGTTACAGTTTCTTTGTCTTCTTCACAAGCTGGTGTGTCTTCCCAAGTGGGTGCATTCCAACCAGAAAGGTCTATGGGATTTGAAAAAATTTGGTTATCAACAGAAAGGGGGGGAAGAGTTGAAGATGAAACAGGTTGTATAATCTGAAGAAAAAAGAAATCTAATTCGATACAAATATCAGTATCACAGAGAATGAGGTATACCAAAGTAAAAATATATGTGACTAGAAAGGTAAAAAGTAAGCCAAAGAAGGCTAGCAACCAATCATTCATGTATACTTGGCAGGTTTCTGTAACTCTACCCATGGACAAAGGACGAACAGGTTTGGGGCTCCCAAATCCCAAAGGGGATCGAACTTGGAGTGATGATAGCAAGGGTCTTGTTTATACACTTTATGAATGCAGTGGCAGGGAACTTTCTTACAGCAAAGGAAGAGACTGTTGGTTCTTTCAGGTTCTGAGGTCTGGTCATTAGGGTCAATGGAGGTGGCTGGGGATGGTGCACATTCTGGCACTAGATTGCACTCAACTACATTTAATCTGTAAAAGGTGAGGGCAGCGGCTTCATGCTAGACTTCAATACATTCAAGCCAGTGAGTTCTGGTCATGCAAAGGTAGGTAGGGATCTGATATGGATTTTGATGTCACAAATGGCAATGAGAAAGATGAGGATCCCAATAATGAAGATGAACTCAGCAAGGTGGTCATATATGAACAACCTTAGAATGACAGCAGCGCAAAACATGGCAGGGCTGCAGGGTAGTCCTATTCAAGTGTTGTGGGCTGTAACAGGTTCAATGAGGAAGGTGAATATGAGGAGATGACAATAGATGAAGTCAACATTGACAAGGATGATGAGGATGAGATTGAAAATGATGACAGTGATGGAGAGGATATGATGCATACAGTGGCCCCTTGACTGAGGGCTAGGCAGATGGAGAAGTGAGAGTGGTACTTGAGCTTATTGCAGGCCCTTGCAAAGAGGGTGGAATAAGTGAATAGAACTAAGGTAGCAACAAGGTATAGACATGTATATATACTGAAGGAAGCTATCTTAGGGCAGGCCTGCTGAGTCCTAAATAGTTTAGGGCAAGTGAGGAACATGGAATGTCATGGAATGTTCAAGAAGAAAAGAAGTGAACAGAAATAAATGTAAGAAGAAGATAAGGACTATGAGGCATGATATCATGAGTGATGTCATAGGTCTAGCCTCAGGTCAGGTGCCAGTTCCCATGGTCACATGCACTGGTCACATGACTTTGGAAAAGAGAAAGTGTCTAAGGTAAATGGTGCTCAGCGATGCATGCATATGAGTAAAAGATAAAATAAATAAATAGGGGCATATGGGGCCCAAACTATAACAGATTCCCTTTCTCCCTCAGACACCCATCACCATCCACCCTTACAACATGTCCATCGGTCCCACCACCTCTGTCTCTGTTGCCTCTGCCAACTCCACTGCCTCATCACCACCTTCTTATGCCTCCATAGAGGAACTCACCACCAACCTCCCACTCCACCTCCAAATCAATGATTCTGATGCTGATAATGACTCCACCACCACCCAAGCAGGGTGAAGTCATGCTTTCACTTTGTGGTCTCCCTCTCTTATTCCTATACCTTATCCCCATTTTGTTTCTTCTATAGACCTCCCAATGTATGCTCACTGAACCTGCACCAAGGCTATCCATAACTTCTATCAGGAGGACATCCTCTCCTACATACTTGACTCATACCTCACCATTCCAGCTTCTGCCCACCTTAATATGGGCTCTGCTCTCTTGGCCCTCTACTAGGCCTTTTTACAGGTGGAACATCTCTACCCCATCATCAACTGACAAATCTCTGATGCCCTCACTGCCTTCAAGCAGTTAACTCTGCACAATGTACAACTCTAACTTCAGAGCTCTCTTACTGTCATCTCACATGAGCTCTCCTTTGGGGAATTCCTCCACAATGTTGACTGATACATCTGGGAGCTCATCTGGGAAAACCTCCAATCCCTGCCAGTCCAGATTCCTGTTCATCTCCAATCCCTATCTATATCCTCATCCCCTCTCAATGCCAAGGAAACCTTCTCCCTTGAGCATGCTGAAGTATGGTGGACCAGCCATGATGGGAGCCAGCCACTCCCCTCATCACATCCCCATTATCACACCACCTGCTTCCAATGCCATTGGCTTGGACACGTACAGATCAACTGCCCAGTTTATTAGTACCTGCTCTGCTTTGCCTGGGCCCTGGGCCATGCCCAGATATGATGTCCTGCTCACCGATGTGCACCTCCTCCATGGACATCCTTGTCCTCCTTGTCCTCCACCCAACATTCCCTGCCATCCCATTCTTCCTAGTCATCATACTCTTCACACACCTCTCATTCAGGACCTAGGCCATCCTATTGGGTTCATCCCTGCCATACCATCTCTCCAATCCCTCCTCTCCTCTGTAGTCCCTCACCTTATGAGGACAATGACCCAGTGTACAACAGTACTGTTATGATTTACTTTCCTTTATACACTTTTTCCTTTGCCTTTGACTCCTTCAGATGGAAAATGACCCCACTACAACATGTACAGTATTTCCCTTGCTGAACACTTTATTTAGTGTGGTAGATTGGCTAAGCACTATGCTTATCTTTCTCTTGTCATCTCAATTACTCACCTTCCAATATGATCATATCATTTGTCATTCTCATTTACACTTCCTCATTCCACAATGTTCCACAGTATTCTATATGACATCATTGATTTCATGACTAATTGTTCTTCTTCCTTCTTCCATATTCCATCTGATTAGTCATTCTTCTCATGTTCAACTTATATAAACCCTTCACTACAACCAATGTATTCTCAGCTAGTCTTATCTGGCAATACATTCCTTGTACCTCCTCTTCCTGGACCTCTCTAAGTCCTCGTCCTACTTTTGAGTGGATGCTTGCTCTTACTTCATTATAGTACCCACTACTTGATCCACCACCTTCCAAGTGGAGTATCCTTCATTGTCTCGGTCACCATCTGACCACTAGTCCTTCACCATAGAAGCTTAGGAAGACCTCTCTTTGTCAAGTGATATCTCGAATCAGTGTCCACTGTCTACCAATGGAAGTTCTCTGTCCTTGCCAGGTCTACATTTGACCTCACCAAGGCCAAACATAACAAGTACTATCTAGGCCAACATCACCAGCTCTCCCAGCCATGCCATACTAGACTTCTAGTCAGTCCCACTTCCAGTCCCATGTTGTCTTTCACTGGGCTTTTCTCTTCTCAGCCTTCCAACATTTTGGATCCTCACTGGGGCTTCAGAAGTACTCAGGGGGTAATGTTATGATTTCCTTTTCTTTCTTTCTTGACTCACTCACTTGTCGGTCCAACCCTACTCCTCCACAGTCATTCATGAGATTAAACTGTATGATCACATTGGTTTGGGAGACCCAATGCTCACTGGATAATGCCAGTAGTCTCACTAGGTAATGCCAGCAGCTTCACTAGGTAATGCTAGTAGTTCTCTTTTCTTAAAGACAATCCTTCTTTTAGTTTAACCTTATCATGGAGTGCACCTTTCCCACACATGAGTTACCATACCTTTCTTCTTTGTCATCTGACCACCTATCTAATTACCTACACCATAACCCTCACTCCTGTACCTTAGCTTTGTTCCCCTTCTATTACCTGGCAATCCATCTTGTTTGTGGCCTCATCTTATGTGATCCCCACAACAGTCTTTGTCCTACCACTGAGTGGATGCTCTTGATCGATCCTCATCCCCATCATCCACCCCCAACCATCATCAACTGGACCTCTGCTTGTTGGCAATGCCAACACAAGTATCCTAGTTCCCTATTACACTTGATTTAACTACATAGCACTCTGAAGGGCTATGTTAGTCCCACCAAGGATGAAGTGTAACAAATGGTATAATACTGTTATCCACTAGTATGCTCATAGTAAGGTGTTAATTCTGGTTCCTCCTCCTGTTGTCTGTTGTAGTTTAGTTCCTCATATGCTCTCTATCTATTTTTCTTTATTTTCACTCATATGCTACACATCCCTGAGCACCATTTTACCTTAGCATTTCTTTCTTTCCAAAGTCACATGACCAAGTGCACATGACCACAGGAACTGGCACATGACCTGAGGCTAGACTTATGATGTCATCAATAACATCATACCTCATGGTCTTTATCTTCTCTTATAGTTATTACCATTTCCTTCTTCAACATTCCAGAATATTCTTTCACTCACACTTGCCCTAAACTATTTAGAACTCAGAACCCTGCCCTAAGGTACTCACTCTTACTATATAAACCCTTTCTGTAATTCCCTTGTACCTTATGTTACCAGTTCAACTAGTGTGAGTGTGGTGAAGACAGGAACAGATGACAAGGAGCTTAGCACGATGACAAGAGGGCATGCAATGAGTTCGAGGAGCTTCTATTCAAGTGTGAAGACCAATAGTTGGGTTTGAGAACCAACCAGAGGGATTCAGATAACAGATGAGAAAAGCATTAGGATTGAATCCCTAAGATGAAAGTTGACAGAACTGGAGAATACTGGCTACTGTAGTCTAGGGTTTAAATATGTTAAGAGCTCACTGACTAATAGTCCATGAGGATAGAGAATGGAAGAGAAGTTAGAAAGCACACAATGAGGCAGAGGCATGGAGTGGAAATGAAAGAGAAGCCCAATCTCAAGGTGATCTCAATTAGATCCCCCAGATCCAATCTAAGATCAGATTGAAGATCTAATCATGTGAGATATCTCATGGTCATGTGATTAAGAAAGAAAAAAGAATGTGAGCATAAAGTAAGAAATAGGGAAGAGTGTACTCATAGAAGGGGAAGGTGAGGATAACCTGTAACACCTTAGTCCTATTCACTTCCCTCCTCACAAAGAGGCCCTTTGCTTTTGAGTACCACTCCTCTCTCTTCACCAGCTTTGCCCTCTGTCAAGAGGCTCTCACATGCTCAGACTTATTATGGTATATCTGCCTATTGCCCACCTTATCGTCATCATTGACCTCCTCACTGATCTTGAGCACTGTCATCTGCTCATCATCATGTTCATCATTCAACCAGTTCAAGAACAATACAGTTTCATTGTCCAACTCCTACATGTCAACAGACTATGCTCCTCTCCATCACATTGCTTGTGTTACTGCATCCCTTTCTTTTCCCACTTTCAGTGCTGGTGGAACTCCTATAGCCCAGCACAATATGCCATCCTTTCTCCCATCTGTTGACATTGTATGTGCAGCCTTTCATGCACAGACACAATCCATCACCAACATCAACAGGCAGCTCTCAACTTTTTTGCTCTCCTACAGTATATCTCCACTATATCTGCTACTGAAAGGTCTACCAACAAGACCCTAGGTACATTCACTCCAAATACCACCCACTTTGGGATCTAGGAGCCCCAAACAACAATGTTCTCCACCCTCACAATATCCTTTGTGATGTTATCAAATATCTCTATAATTAAAAATATTGTCATTGCCTTCTGCAATGTCTTTAGTAGTCCCTATAACCAGTGATCCAACAGAGTTCATGGAAATGATAAGACAATAGGTCACAATCCAAATTGCGATAGGTATCACACCAGGACCTCAGTTGGAATTCATTCCAAGCACATTTCATCCCCCTTCACCCTCACACATCCCTATGCCTCCCTCCACACTACCAACTCCACTCCTCCACTTCCTTCACTCACTGATCCACTCTTCTTCTATCCACATGCCCACACCAAGGGCAAACACCTAGTTCAGCCCCTTTTGGATGGCCAATCCTATTTCACCTTATTTCCCTGTCCTCAAATTGATGAGGTACCCTCACATTTCTATACTCAGTGGGCTAGGCAAATCATTCATCTCAAAACCAGAGGATTTCACTGGCAAGAAAGGAGAGTTCATCCAGTGGTGGTGAATGGTACTAGTGTACCTCAAGGGATTCTTGATTGAGCCCACCAATGAACAGAATATACACATTGTCCTCAACTTCATAAAGGACAACAATACAGCAGGTCAGTTTGCTGATTTGTACATCATCCAAGGAATTGGCCATGTACAGAGCTTTGTCACTTTTAAGACTAGACTTTGCAAGATGTTCACACTAGCTGGTCTTACAAGAAACATGGAGGAGTTACTTATGAAACTCCAACAAGCATCAAGGACTCTGTGGAAGAGTTCTTTATAAAACTTAAGCAGCTCATCCTCAAAGTGGAGCTTGACTTCTACACAAATCAACAGCTATTCATTAGAATAGCTTATAAAGGTCTCCACAATGAAATTGTGGAATATGTTGAAAGGACCAAGCCAGAACTTCTCAACAAATATATGTGTTCAACAACTGGGAGAATGGTTTGGTAAAGGTTGACCAAATTCTTAAGGAAATTGAGTAGTGAAAAAAGGATGTCATGCCTTGACCATGACAACCTTGGACTACTCCTCAAAAGACAGCCATAACCCATGTGGAGTCTTCCAGCTCCACAATCACTATTAAGCCAGAACATTTGGTGGACAAGGGGTTCCTATGGACCTCTCCAAGGCACATGCTGAAGGAAAGTGCTGGCAATACAGCAAGGCTTGGTCTTGCAAGGAACATTTCAAGCACTGCATATGGCAGGTCCACTCTATTGTCATCTATAGGCAAATGGTCAATTACTCCACCAAAAAAGAGCTAGTGGAGGCAATTGAAAAAATAGAAAAGGATATGATAGTAATTAGTCAGTTGACTACTGTCTCCCCATCTAAGTCATTGCCAAATAGATTTTCTGTTTTGGAAATTGACCAGACTAATGACATCAATGAGGACATTGACACTGAAAAGGGGGTGGATCCTTTAAAATCTCAATTTATTCAAATGAATTATCTGATCACCAGTGGCCATGAAATGATCGACAAGGAATTTGATGATGAAGTTGAAATTAAAGAGGTACTAATAGAAGTTGCTGAACATTGGGCTATGAGTCAAATTTTCAACATGAGACAATTGGCTCAGATGAGAACTGAGCTGGAGAATAACACCTGAACTGAAAGATGTTCTCATGACTCTTCTAAGGCAAATCTCAAAATAAAAACAATTCTACTCAGACCCACATTGAAAAAAGGGCTTGATCAGCCCTATTCCACTGCAAAGGATAACATATGACCTGAAAGATGGTCTCATAACCCTGAGCAGAAGGAAAGTAAGTGGAATAACTGGATGAATATCATTGATCCATAGTTGGTCGAATGGATAAAAAGAATGGCCAACAACACTAACAATGATCAAACAATCAAACATTTGTGATTATTTGTGTATAAAACAAGGGTGTTAGAAATAACACCAGAGTTAGTGCAAAACATCTGAAGAATAAGCCCAATAGAAGTGTATCTATCTATTCAGGAATTACAAAACAAACCAACATTCATTCAAAGAAAATCATCAAGTCAATCACTAAAAGTCCATGCCAATATAATAGTGGCTGATGGCAAGAAAATCCCTACCCTCATATTGGTGGATTCAGGGTGTAGTGAATCCTCAATAGACAAAGAATTTGTTAAGTTCCACCAGTTACCAACAAATGATATACTGGTTTTGATCAATGTGTATAACACCAATGGAACTCTCAATGCCAATGGTTTGATTACAAAATTTGTAACTATTGAGCTTGTAATTCAAGATCATTCAGAATGGCTGGCATTGGCTGTAACCAAACTCTCAATACTGTTATAGACATCAACGAGGGATGAGGATGATGACTGAGAACATAGACAACTCATCTAGAGCTGCCCAATGCCTATATCAAGGTTGCAATGAAGGTAGAGAGGAGGGTGGCATTAAGGCCCAAGAGACTTGGCAATGGGGTAATCTGACAAGATGAGAGAGTTGGGAGCCATTGTACATAGGCTGACTTAGGCCTATGAGAATGAAGGATGATCTCCCAAGGACCACAATGAAAGGATAGTGATCCCTATTGTAGGCCTTGAGCTTACAGTGGCTCAAAAAAGTGTCCTAATATTGAGCCATTTTGGAAAGATTGGGATATTGTAAGAGACTAAGAATGAATTAGGTAACATACTTGCAGGATGGATGTGTGTACTTTCTCTTGGCTTTCCAACACTAGTTTTGCCATGTGATTAGGTTGCCATGGGAGTAAGATACAACCATTTCAAAATGATATGTCATTAGAACACTTATTTGACTCTATATTTGATCATCATTATGTTATATATAACACAGGTATTTGATAGCTATTTATGGTTGCTATGTTACTAAGCTGTGTAATTATGTAATTGACATAATCCCAAGCAATATAAATACCTAGTGTCCCACTTCAATTGGCCTTACCATACCATAAAGCCCATTTCTGCCTCTGTTAAAGCTAATATCCTTTTTCTCTCTGAATATGGTCTCTCTGCTAGACAGATTGCATCCCAAACTGGCCTAGGGAAGTCCACTGTGGCCAGAGTCATCAAGGAGATTCTTCCAGAAAAGGAGAATATCAAGTTAGAATGTCCTTCCAAGCTTTCTTCTCATAACAAGAGAAGAATTGTTACTAGCATTATCACTAGAAAGGCTGACAATGCTGTCCAAGCCACTCATTTGATCAATTCTTCCCTCTCATCTCCCATCTCTACTCAAACTGTTCACAATGTTCTCAAGGCTGCATTATTAAAGGCTGTGGTCAAGAAAAAAAAGCCTCTTTTGTGTATCAAGCACAGAAAGAGAAGACTAGACTTTGCTCTCAAGTACAAGAACTGGACTGTGGAGGACTGTATCAGAGTTATATGGTCAGATGAGACAAAAATCAACAGAATTGGATCAGATGGAAGGATGTATATCTGGAAAAAGGGAGGTGAGCCTTTACAGGACAGAGAACAATGAAGTTTGGAGGAGGTTCTTTGATGGTTTGGGGATACATGGGCTGAAATGGAGTGGGAATACTTACAGAGGTGGAGGGGAGGATGGATGCTGAGCAGTATGTGTCCATTCTAGAGGACAATCTGCTTCCTAACATGGAGAATTCTAGGATTCCTAAGGAAAGCATTATCTTTCAACAAGATAATGATCCTAAATACTCCTCCAAAAGGGCTCAAAATTGGTTCAAAACTCAAGGGATTAGACTCCTTGACTGGCCAGCACAGTCACCAGACCTCAGTCCTATTGAGCATCTTTGACAACATCTCAAAAAAAGACTCAATACCTATGAAAGGCTAGCACTAGGAGTTTGGGAACTTTGGGAGAGAATTAAGGTTGAGTGGGGGAAGATAGAGGTTGAGGAGTGTCAAAAGCTAATTGAAAGTATGCCTAAAAGACTTGAGGCAGTGATACAAGCAGAAGGAGGGCATACAAAGTGCTAAAATCCATACTGTAATATAGGGTCAAATAAGTGTCCCAATGATATGTCATTTTGAAATGGTTGTATCTCACTCTCATAGCAACCAAATCACATGGCAAAACTAGTGTTGGAAAGCTAAGAGCAAGTACACACATCCATCCTGCAAGCACATTACCTAATTCATTCTTGATCTCTTACAATATCCCAATCTTTCCAAAATGGCTCAACATTGGGACACTTTTTTAAGCCACTGTATATAGCAGAATATATAGAGACAGGGGTAGCTATGACTAAGCTAGGTCTAAGGGTATACCTAAGTATGGTAGTCCATGCATATGGAGGGAGGTGACAGAGATGACTAGAGCATGGCTATAGCAAGGTGAACAGATTTGAATGAGAAGTGAGGATGCAGTGTAGATAAGAAGAATGGAAGCAAAGGCTGCATTTGAACCTAATCATAGATTGGATCGTGGCAGAGATCCAGATGGGATCTAATCTCAGATCAACAGAGATTACCATGGGAAGATCTAATTGGTAACAAGGGTAAGACTAATGGTAAGGGTCAAGTGTGTTACCATAGTCGCTAAGGTAAATTGTCTGTACTCGTTAAGGTAAAGTGTTAGTCCGGAGAACTGATAGAGAAAGCATAGGATGAGCTATGTCCTATAACAAATACACCCCATCTTCCTTGGATTCAATTGGCTTAAGGTTCACAATCTGTCAATTGATTGAAAAAACCAAACAATCAAGCTCACCTGTGCCAATGATCATCTCCCAGAATTAATCCTGACAGACAAGGAAGAGGTAATTGAAAAAGAAG
>QFEQ01000328.1:2443-52785 GCA_003316335.1 Hemileccinum impolitum
GGGAGAGGGAAGGGTTACAATGACACAAGCAGCACGGCAGAATGTACAGTCTGTTGACATACAAGAGTAGGATAAGGGGGAAGGAACTGGAAATAATGCCTTGCTACCAGCATACTAGTAGATAACAGGACTATACTGACGGGCATCAGAGGTATCCTGCAGACCTCCACCGAGTTTCAGTTGTTCGGTATGACAACCCCTAGTGCACTATGGGGGGAGCAACATTATCCTTATTTGTACAGTGGACGACCATATATGCAAGCATTATATGAGTGCTTTTCTCAGGTTGTCACATAACCAGCGGCCACTAAGTGCAGTGGCAGTCTCCTTGACCCTGGAGTCCAGGTATGTGATTTTTGAGTGAAGAGCTCACAATCAGATGGATGGACAGAAGAGTGTTTGAAGAAGAAACATGTTCTACGATGAAGAATCACAGACGGGCATGAGCAGAGAGAGTAGAATACTCTTGGAATAATGTAAGGGCTCAAACTCTGGCTGCTCAAAGAGAACAGTTACAGGGCAAGAAAATACTATTCCAAGAGTGAGGAATAGGATACAAGATACCACTACTTATATACAATGCACATGGACCATGACATGTGTACTATGTGAGGCCATGGAATGTTCGAGAATGTAATAGAATATATGATATTGTGAAGAGTTAAAATTGAGTCCTGACAGATGACCAGACACATCTATGAGGTAAGCCGTCGATGCATGACCCTCAGAGTGTCCAAAACACATTCCTCGATGCTGTGGTCGTACCTGGACTGCTCCCAGCGGCATGCGGCGGCGGCGGCTCCTGGTTTTACCGTTACCGCCCTGAAATGTATCAATGCCCATATTGTGTTGCTGAATATTTTACCGTAGCACCAGGTCCATAGTAGCTGTTATAATTGGAAGGTAGTTATGTAACACTTGATCACGTATACTACTACGGGTATACTAGTAGGATATACTTTGCACCCATGCGGATCCATTGTTTTCCAGGAGCAGGCGGAGGCATTATATATCTTCCCAGTGCGTACGTGCAGACTAGGGTGTCCCTCTTTCCCCATCACTGCTGAAGCTGAAGTTGTCCTTCAATCACCGTGAATTAGCCAGCACTTAGCAATCACAATTCAAAATGGGCGTGTATGATACAACAGTTGGTGCGTAAAATGACTTGATCGGCTCCGAGAATTAATCTCAGTGTCCGACGGTAGGTACACTGCTGGTGGGCGTATGCTGTGAGTGTTGGCGATCCTACCATCAACGTTGTTGGTGATCAGCCATTCCGCATCAAGTCAATACTTTCTTATACGGTCTTGTCACCTACCAGTTCGCCGTATATCACCGCACAAGTAAGTAAATTCAAGTAAGCTCTCATCCGGAACGCTCATACCCCGCTCCAGAATTCAATGATCAACCAGCCACAAAGTCTGTCCGAGAGCCGATCTACAAGTGCAGAGTATTGACGACTGATTATAGATATATGGTCTTCTTCCTCTTCCTCCTGGATACATTCCACAGCGCCATGTGAGTTCCGTTGAACTGGTGATTTGCCAGTGGCTCAGTTGTTTCTATAGAGCCATATATTCGGTGTGGTACTATACGTTCGTAAGCTTATCAGTAATCGTCGTGTCACTCGTTGAGTGTGTTTATAGCGTGGCGAATTATGATAATCCAGCAGCCCTTCGACGTGAGTAACCATGTTGTCTTTTCAGTCTGATCCTCACATTCCGCGGAGTGAATATATGGCCGTACCAGTTTACGCCCATTGGCACTGCATTTGCTGCATTTGTGACGCAGATGTATCTAGGGTTCAGGCAAGTATATGATAATATCAACGGAATCCCAAACTGAATCCCTGCGACACCAGGATTTGGTGCTTGACTAGCAGCAAGTATCTCTATGGCGTGGTTATCGCACTTGCGGTTTCTTCGTTTATTCTAAGTATAACCCTGGGCATCGAGGCAATCATCGTCACCTAGTATGTTTCACGCACGAGATACATCATGAAACTGATCGCAACCATTAGTTTATCTGAAGTACCCCGCATCACACCCTTTGTAATTGCTAGCTTGTCCACGCGGGTCGCTGTGGACACGTTCATTACCGGTATGTTTGTCGACTCCAATCTACACAACCTAACGTACACATTCACGATCTGCAGTTACATTGATCGTCATTCTCTACCGTTGGCGAGGTGGCTTCCGCAAGACAGATACATTGCTCAACCGACTTATTCGTGGGGCCATCCAGACAGGTCTCTTCGCTGGGATATTCTCCATTTGTGTTTTGGTTACTTTCGTCGCTGTCCCAAAGATGAATCTCTATGGCACGTTTGCCATTCCTCTCGGTCGTATCTACACAAATGTAAGTGCCATCGACGTGAGGAAAGTGCACCATCCGCTAACATTCCTTCTTTGATCGAAGACCCTTATGGACACGCTACTTACCCGCGAGTCGATCAAGCAGATGGTGGATGCGTATGAGGTGGACGGAACGGTGAGTTGCTCAGCAACCTCGGTCGCTCTTTACTCATTCCTGAAAAAAGACCGACTCATCGCCCGCTGGTTCGTCCGAGTCGGCTAGCGCTCAAATCCAACTACAAAGGACCATTCAAGAAATAGGGCTATCGGAGAGGGAGCATGTGGAGGGTCAGACTGTCCCACTTGCATCGGCGGTCTGAAGTCCGCCTCGGAACCGTTGGGCGGTACGAAGAGTTATAGATGTGTGCTTCAAGTACAGGCAAGTTGATTATGAATCAACGCTGTAAATATGTGCAGTGACAATGTCGTCCATGGTAGATGTAATCTCGGTAAATTTGGTAGACTAGACGGTACCGGCGGCGCTTTATCCTGTACAATGTGCTTGTATCTCATCGCTACTGCCTAGAAGTCGGACGACGGTGGATCCGGTGCTGCATCCGTCTTGGTTAAGTGAAGAGCTGAGAGGAGGAAAGCACCAGCATCTGCCACCAACAAGATAGAATAGGACAAGGACCGAGTTTTTGAGTATACTACTCTGTCACGGTATGCTCTCGATAATATGAGATGGGTTTAGGAACGCTGTGTGAACATGTTGCGTGAACATATTGAACGGCTCGGTACTCACATGCCCATGACCATGCTTCGGTAGTCTCTAGTGAATAAAAGTGCCAGTGAAAGTTACTTAAGAATCACGTATCGGGTTGATGTAGGGCGATTATAGACCCTTCGCAACCACCCGCCCGCAGCATCACAGTCCACCTGTGAGCTTACATTTGTACCAACACCAGGTGAACAAGGATGAGGAAGATCCGCATCCATAGGAGAGATTGGTGAGAATCAAGATGGATATGCGAACAGTGTTTATGCTAACAGTTGTTCTTTGTTAGAACTATACAACGCCGAACGGAAATCCAGAGCTGTACCGAACAGAGTGGGACCGAAAGGCAGTGACAGTTCATGGATGAAACGATGACATGCCGCTGAGGAGATATGACCACTATGGAAGTGTCACGGCGGCGTCACTCACCGTTAAATAAAACTGAATTCACATCACTCAGTTTCCTCTTCCCTGTTCTTCGTCCAAGTGTAAGTTCCATTAGATAGCATGAACGTGGCATCGTCTGCCGCCATGAGCAAATGCCGTCCCAGTCGATCATTTCAAGTTGGTGAAAAAAAAAAGAAAGTGGAGTCCTGGGTATATTTTCGTCTGCCAGCGGGTGAGTCTTTCCTTGACAACTCGTTTGTGGAATTCAACGTTCCACACTTTGACGCTCCCTTCCGGGTTACTGCAGATGATCCAAATGTCCCTTCTTGCTTCCTGTTTCCCTGACGCATATCCGTCATGCTAGAACTGGTACTTGTAACGACTCGGAGTTGTCCATCATTGAAATACACAATCCCAAGGATAGGTTCATCATGCGCCGAGATTTCCATATGTGGTCGTCGTCGTCAGGGAAGCTGATAGCAAGTTCTACTTCGAGAAGCTTGGTCTCTGGTGCGTGACGGGACAATGGAGAAATGCTGAGCACTTCATGATATAACATTGCCCCGCTTTCTAGCGCATCTCTAGACTTGCTCGATCTTGGTTCTTTTGCTTCCTCATGCTCAAGTGCATTCAACGCGTCTTGGATGACCAGCCAGGCAAGATAGAGATGGACATGGGACACGACATCCGTATTTTCTGGCTAATACTACAGGCGGAGATAAGCGAAGCTTGCTATGCACTGGCACCGTAAGCAGTTAGTAAGGTGATTATTACATATTTCGCAGCGTATAGCTTTTTGGCTCTCATACATGACCTTCTCAACTTCTGTACTGATGAAGTTCCAGTGCACTGCAGGGGTAGGATGTACTTTGCATCCATGCGGACCCATTATTTTCCGGTAGCAAAGTTGTGTGCATTATATATATTGCCTGAAAACCAGGGTCGGTGACTGCGCGACCCTTCCTCCCCAATCCCTCCCCGCCGTTGTCCAACTTGTCATTCAAGCTCCTAGTTTGAGAACCGGTGTTGAGCAACCACGATTCAGCAATATGGGCGTGTATGGTACAACAATCGGTGCGTCAAACGCTGATCACCCCCAAGAACGAATCGTATCAACAGGGTCCAACGATAGGTACACTCCTAGTGGGGGTATTCTGTGAGTCTTTTGCCGACTCTACCATTAACGTTGGTGACCAGTCATTTGTACTCCATAAAGTCAATACGTTCTTGTATGGCCTAGTCACCTACCAGTTCGCAGCGTACCACTGCACCAGTAGGTAATTCAAATCAGCTCTCATCTGGAATGTTCATTCTCCACTCCAGAATTCAATGATCGACCAATCACCAAGTATGTTAGTAGCCGATCTACAAGCGCACAGTATGAACGACTAATTATAGGTATACGGTGCTCTTCCTCTTCCTCTTGGACACATTCCACAGTATCGCGTGAGTACCACTGATCTGGTGTTTTGCAAAGTGGCTCAATTATTTCTGTAGAGCCATACATTCGGCGTGGTATTATACGTTTGTAACGTTATCAGTCATCATCGTGTTTCTCGTGTTGAGTGTGTCCACAGCGTGGCGAACTATGATAATCCAGCAGCCCTTGGACGTGAGTAACTATCTCGTCTTTTCAGTCTGGTCCTCATATTCCGCCAAGTGAGTGAATGGACGTACCAGTTTACGCCCATTGGCACTGCGCTCGCTGCCTTTGTGACGCAGATATATCTAGGGTTCAGGCAAGTATATAGCACTATACCAGTGGAATCACAAACTGAACTCCTGCGACACCAGGATTTGGTGCTTGACTAACAGCAAATTTCTGTGCGGCGTAATTATCGCACTTGCGGTTCCTTCGTTTATTCTGGGTGTGACCTGCGGCGTCGAGGCAATCGTCACCGACTAGTATGTTTTCACGCCAGATCCGTCATCAAACCGACCGTCATTACTAGTTTATCTGAGTTACCCCGCACCACACCCCTCGTAATTGCCTGGCTGTCCACGCAGGTCGTCGTGGACACGTTCATCACCGGTACGCTCGTCGATTCCGATCTATGTCACTTACGGGTACCCATCCATGACCTGCAGTTACGTTGATCATCATTTTCTCCCGCTGGCGGGGTGGCTTCCGCAGGACGGATATAATCCTCAACCGACTTATTCGCGGGGCCATCCAGACGGGTCTCTTTGTTGTGATTTTCTCCATTTGTGTTTTGGTCACATTCGTCATCGTCCCGAACACGGATCTCTATGGCATGTTTGCCTTTCCTATTGGTCGTATCTACACAAATGTAAGTGTCATCGACGTGGGGAGAACGCATCATTCACTCTTTTTTTTTTCTTTCTTCTTTGACTGGAAGACCCTTATGGACACGCTTCTGACCCGCGAATCGATGAGGACACAATCTGTGAATATGTACGAGGTGAGCGGAATGGCGCTCCTTCGATTGTTTTTACTGACACCTACACAGTCCGATGTTACAGGCGAGTCGCCCGCTATTGCATCCGAGGCCGCGACTCACTTTGGCGGCCCGGTTAGCTAGTGTCCCAATCCGACTACAAATGACCATTCAGGATGTGGAAGGCAAGACCGTCCCACTTGCATTGGCGGTCTGAGGTCGATTCAACGTCCCAGAGCTTGACGCTCCTTTTCGCGTTACTACTACCGAGGATGATTTTCATGTACTATTCCATTCCCTCGCTCCATCCCTCATTGGATGCTGTTTCAGACCCTGACCCTGACTCCTGATGAGTTGTCCATCGTCGATATACACGACCTCAAGACAATACGATTTTATCAGCTCAGACATGGGGAACAAAAAAGGAGACGAATCCAGTTATGTGGCTCAATGGAAGCAAGGAAGAAGCATCCCCAACATCCCCCCCCCAATGGCCAGCGGTACTTTGATAGCAAGCCCAGCCCACTTGGGGATCATACCCATTCCAGCCGCCTGGAGCAAAGAAAACCAGCTACCGGCTCTTACTGCAGCGCCCCAAAAATACCTTTGCAACCAAGCAGCAGCCGAACCTACAGGATTGAATTGAGCCATGTTATATGAGTGGGATCTCTGCGCACCTTTGACAGGCCCTGCGGGTCCAAAGCCAAACAGGCTCAACAAGGGCCTCAGTATCCATGATTCGGGGATAAGCATGCCAGCGACACTGAACGCAAGCATGGGAAGAAGTCGAGGATGCTGTTCATTGATATCGCCTGTGAATGAGGCGTGAGCAGCACGATCCGGTTCATGATGCACGAGGCGATATCGACGTACCGACTGCGACGATGAGCAGATGTAACTGGGGTCTCAAGGCGTCGAGATATGTCGTCACAACCTCGACGTTGATGCCATAGCGTGTGGCAAGTTTAACGAGTGCCGCTTCCGTATCATCCAGGATCTTGTCGACCATTTCTTCCCTTTTGGTGTGACCGGGCGCCTTGTCAGGGTGAGGCATATTCTCCATGTCATGCACGATGGACATGAAAATGGTCTCGAGCTCTTGAGTGAGTCCGTCAAGCGTCACATGATGCGCGTCCAGAGCGCCTTGAATACTGTTACGAAAAGTGGCGGTGGCGCGGACGATGTCGTTCATGGCGGATGAAATGGTGGTAAATTTGGTAGACTTGAAGTACGCGGCTGCGCTTTTGAGCATGCGTGGAATATAGTTTTGTAGCGTGTGCTCGTATTTCTTTGCTTCTTCCCAAAAGTCGGAGGAGGATGTCTGCTTGGGTGTCACGACATGTTGGATTGCGCTGGTCAAGCGGAGTGCAGATGGGAGGTAGGCATCTGCCGTGGAGATGAGAATGAGATAAAGAGCAAGTGGATGAGTTGCATTACTTTGTAGCCCTTTGACGAGGTAGGATGGGTTTAGGAAAGCTGTGCGTTGAACGTGAGTGTGCTTCTTGGACTTGGACCTGGACGACTTGTTACTCACATGTCCATGAGCCTGCCGTTTTTGTATCTGGAGAAGTAAAGATCGGAATCAGTTGAACATCTCGAACGTGGAGCCGATCAACCCACCGCTGGAACCATCCGTTTGAACCTCACGGTTTACTTGCGAGCCTACACCTACATTTGTACCGTCATTGGCGAGTGCAACGCCAGGCAAAGACAGAGAAAGGAGGTGAGGCAGGATGAGCACGGATGACAGGAAAATTCGCATCGGGAGCTACTAAATCACGGATGAGGGTGTTCAAAAAGCGAAAAAGCCATTCCACCTCGTGTTTCTCGTTCGTCCGAGTCGGAGTCGTGAGAACTATACAGCACCTTCTAACCTTGATGACGAGTCAACGTTGCAACGTTTTGAACCCACGGAGCACGGGTAGGGGCTCCCCACATAGCTGGGGGAGAATTCGTGCAAGTGGTCACTGGGCCTCAGTGCCAGTGAGAGGGACACGCGCGAGATTCCCAGACTTGCGTTGGAGCCACGTTCCGGGCTGGAGTCACTGCTGACAGTGCGTCGGCGCGTACCTCCTCGACGTATCTCTTGCTACGAATGCGCGCGGACCACAAGGTCCCCTTGCCCTCGCTGTCGGTTGCCAGTGCACACCGATTTCGTCGCGGAGTAAAATCTGCCACTGATTGACGCTCGCTCGCTCGCCCGGAAGTAGTACTAGTCCGGCTGCGGCCTCCTTGGCGGGTGAGAAAAAAAAAACCCCTTGTTTCGGCTCAAAAGAGGGAAAAAAAGACTTGAAAGTTGGCTCGGAGAAATACGCGTATTTCCCTCCCCCCTCTCCCCCTCGGGCCTTCTCCCGGTGAACACTGCAGGCGACTGTACCGACAACTTTGGGCGTACGTGGACCATGGCCGCCCGACGGGGTTGTAGTACTACTCACGAGTCTGACTCCGAGTCACGCTCGCCGGTCTCTTGGTCCATGGGTAAGCTTCTACATGTATTTCAGGTTGACCAGGTGCTACCCTGTTCGTCTCGGCGACTCTTTCATGGCATCATTTGGTCAGTTGGGTAAACAGGTTGATGACTCGGTGATACCCATGTTCATCTCTCGTCTCGTCTCGGGTCCATGGTCCACGGTCCATGCAATGCCATCTGATCGGCCAGGTAAGCTAAATTGCCTTTTCACGATAGGTTTCATCCCGGCATTCTCCAGTCGACACCAAAGACGCACCCATTTCCCAACTCGTGCTACACAACCAGGAACCCTACGATACCAAAGGAAAAAAAAAAAAAAGAGGGGAAAGGAACCAATACCCATGCTCATACCATACAGCAATAAGATCAAGATCAACAACGTTCGAGTCTACCGTGAACGTTTGCACCATGACAGACATCAATGAGTGGGAAAAAACTAACCACTATAGCCCCGAGTCCACTGGAGAGAGAGAAAAAAAAAAAAGATCCGTCGCGTCATCACATCATGATCTCTCCTCGTCTAACAAGTACGCCCTCACATCACGCAATTTCCGCTGCGCCTCATCCCTCTCTGCTTCGGCAAGTCGTAGTCGCAACCGCAACCCGTCTTCGACGTCCTCTTTGCCACCGGACCGTCCAGGGTCGACGTCGCCATTGCTGTGCCCGTCGTGATGACCCTCGGCCGCGTATTCATCCCTGCCACCGCGCTCGTCCCCATCTGCATCCACACCACCCCGACGACCCACGTCCAACCGCTGTACCTGTGATTGACCCTGCCCCTGCTCCTGTACCTGTGGTATCTGCCCCTGGCCCTGACCATCCACCACCGTACTCCGGACGTGCAACGCCCTCTCCAATACCTCGACTCGCTCTGCCAATGCTCTCGCTGCGCCCGTCGCTACCGCTGTCTCCTCGAGCAGCTTGTCCACGTCCACCACGGCCACGTTCATATCGCCAATACCGTTGGTGCGTCGCGTCGCGCTATCAAAGCGGGAGAGACGGACGTCGTATGGCATCAGTCCATCGTGGCCTTCGTTTTTCGCAACGGTGCTGGGTGGGGCAGTCAACAGAGGTGCGTCGGCCAGCTCGTGTTGCGCCTGCGCGAACGCTTTCATCAAACAAGACATCATTGAACGAACCGAGCTTAATACAACGTGGTCCAATCTTATCTTACCTATTGCAAACGGATCCGGCGACGTTGGTGCGTTCTGGTGCTTGTGTTCTGAGCCATGGCCGTGCCCGTGCCCGTGATGGTGGTGGCGACGCGACCCAGAAGCACGGTGACCATGAGCATGGCGTGCTGTCAGGAACACGTTCATGTGCTGAAGGTAATCGAGGCAGTGAGAGACAGCTCACGTTCTTTGCGCGTCGATACACGCCGGCCAGCATGCGGCGCACGCGACGCGTGCACGTCCAGCTCGCGTTTCTTGCGCCGCCGACTCCCCTCTGAGCTCTCCCCATCTTCCTCCCCGTCCGACGACGACTTGCGTGACGACACCGCATGGTCTTCGGGCGACTCGACCGTTGACGAGGAGAAGGATGTGGCGTGCCGCAGCCCGTCCTCGGATCCACTCTCACGCTTCCCCTTGCGTTTCTCGATCCGCTCGCCTGTGGCTGCGCCATCTGACCCTGGCACAGGGCACGACGCGAACGACGGCGTCGGGGGTGGTGTCATGCCGCACGTGTCTCCAAACAATCCCTCTGAGATGCGGTGCCACCGCGTCAACAGCCACATCATCATGCGCTGGGACATGAGCTTGACCGACCCGCCCAACAACCGGTGTCCGAATATCCTTGCCACGTCCTCGAGCTGCAGCCCGTTTTCGGGGCACAGGGGAAGCTGCGTGAAGAACGCGCAGAGGTAGACGAGCAAGGAGAGGTTGGGTGAGGGGAGGAAGCGGAGGAGGATTTGTGCGATCGAGAGCTGGTCAGTTTCGAGCGGGATGTCGGTCTCGTCGAGGTAGAGGTCGGTGTGGGTTGCCCAGGTGCTGCGTTGTGAGGGCTCGCCGCGTGCACGACGGTCTTCATCCTCTTCTTCCTGTCGGTCGCGACGTGCGTCTGCGCGTTTAGCGCTGGGTTTGACGGACCAGTGCCAGAGAGCGGTATAAATGGGGAGGTCGAGGAGTGGGGTGGGAAGGCTTGAGATAAAGGTTGAGAGGAGGGCACAGATGTCGGGCATTGCCTGACCGCGCATGTTGAACTTGGCGCCGAAATCGGGGCTCTTGTCAAATAGGTCGATGAGTTGGAGGTGGCGGTCACGACTGGGGAGAGCACGGAAGAGGCCGCTCTGATAAATACCTGGAGGGGATGGATGAGAGATGTGAGATGACAGAAACTGAGGTGGGTCACTAGCCCGTTTTGGTCAATTCTTCTACGCAGGCGACGACGACGATGGGGAGGTGGTGTTGATAGTCGCCGATGAGGATGGGGGTGGAAGCGTAGAGGAGGACGTCTTCGAGTTGTGCACCGATCGCGTCTGGACGGAGAGGTGAGTAGGGTATACGATGGTTCTGGTTGTCAAGAATCCACCTACGAAAATTTGGATCCCTTTCTTGCAAGCGGTCGGTTCGTTTCCGACGGAGCTGTTCGCGAAGATGGCTGTCCTGCTTGTGTATGACGGCGACGTCTTCGAAGCTGATGTAGTCCATTGCATGGTGGTTGGTACGGCGAGTGAGTGCGTCGAGACGTCGGTACATGTGACCGACTCTTGCCTTGGGTAAGGGGGGATGGGAGGGGGGTGGATCCTTGAGGCGAGAGGGAACGATGTGGACAGGCTGCGGACTGCGATTGTCGTGTCGATAAGGGGTGATTGGGGCTAGCTGACCGCAGGCCCTGGCGAGCCTATCTGGTTCTAGATCAGGGGGCGGGGTGTGAGCGATGCGGACGTCGGATGCCGAGCGACCCCGATATCCAGGCACCAAGTGGGGAGTGATACGGGCAGCGAGACCGGACTGCTTTTGTGGTGCGTCGTCCTGGTCGGTGCGAGGGCGGGGGATGAAGTGGGAGGAAGGGTGAGTTGGCGGGGTGAGATCGGGAGATGGTTGTTGGGGGTAAGGGCGGGCACGAGGACGCAGTTCGGGAGAGGAAGATGTATGATGATGGTGGTGGAATTGGGATGATGGGGTGGTGGTGCGGGGATGGGGACGTGGGATGGGGGATGGGTCGTGTGGAGTGGACATGGGTGAAGGACGGAGGATGCCCCGGGGTGGTGGGCGAGGAGATGATGGGTCGTTTTGTGGGATGTACGGACGAAGTGTCGCACGGGGGGGGATGGGGCGAGGGCGGGCATAAGGATCCTCCTGGCGAGAAGCCGGAAAGGGATGAGGAGGAGGCGAGGATGGCATGAGAGAGAGAGAGAGAGAGATGACTGCGATCACATTTGAAGAACCCAGTCTCGATCCAAAGTGATCTGTCCAGACCGTGCCTGGCCTGGCCTCGATGGCACTATCCGCATTCGGAAAGTAACGGCACCGCCACTTGCGACGCGAAACATATCTCGCTCCCCAAATAGGATTCCCACGCTTTACATCTCCTCAAATACCCGACATGTCATGCAAATCCTGGTTGCATCGCATCCCTCACGATGATCATTGCCAACCTCGTCGCCGCCGTCTCGTGCTATGCGCTCGCCGCACAGGCTCAGTCTACGCCATCGACCACCGCACCCACCTCGCAGACATCCCTTCCCGCTGGTCTTGACAGTTGCATCGTTGGTTGCGCGACCTATGCGGCAACGGTCGCCAACTGCTCTAGCTAGTACGTCTCCGAGTCTACCCGCATCCCCTCGCTCACCCTTGTCAGCACCAACCTAACCTGCGCGTGCACCTCGCTCACCTTCCAGTCCACCGCTGCCCAATGTCTCAGCACAAACTGTACCGCTGCCGATGTCGCCGCCGCGTCACAACTCCAGAGCGCAGAGTGTGCTGCCCGTATGTCACTCTCCGGTTCTGCTTTCCCTTGACTCATCGAGTCCAGTGAGCACCACGTCCTCGGCCTCAGCTTCGACCACAGGCACAAGCACAACGACAACTACTACTACCACGCACTCTACCACCACGAGCACAACGTCTGCCACGAGTTCGAGCTCGAGCGGTGCCATGCTCATCGCGCCATTCTCATTCAGTGCCTTGATGGGCACTTTGGCAGCCTCGGTAGGGGCGTTGGTCGGTGCCGCCATCGTCTTTTGACCTTGGCATTGTCAAAATCGCGTGGTTACTTTGACACACGTGCCCCCCCCTGTCATGTTTCACTTTTTCACCCTGAAATCAATCCTTGTCAAGCAGAGAGGGTTAGTTCATTTGTCAGATGACGTTCAAGTTCTTGAAAAGGTAATATTGCCAGTATATATATATGCACAGCTTTGTGGGGAAGCATATCTGACATAATATTGTCGCACGTTCAAGACTGCGGGTTGTTGACATGGCAGCGTACAACACGGGACCGGCTGACACGTGTCGTCTCGTCGTACGACGTTTGCCCGTTCGCTTTGTGGACCGAAAAATATGATGTGACTTGCTTGAGATAAAAATACGAGTTGTGGCGTCGACCAAAGATGGTCATATCGACATCGGATGCTGTGAGGGTCAGCGTAGATGGACAGCGCAAGTGTTGACTGAAACGCGTCAGAAAATTTCACGACAGTGCATGGCACGTCTGATGGGTCCATCAAGCTCATCGCACAGCACAAAACAACCCAACCCATCCTGCATGGCCCATCTCCGTTTGCGACAGGGCTCTCCATAAAATGTGTGACATGTGACACGTGACAGGTTCACTGGGGATTGAGCTGAGAACAAAGCAGCCGCTGCTCATCGTCAGGACGCCTTCTCTCACTGTCCTCTCTCCTTGTCCCCCTCCCCCCCTCCCTTTTCCCTTCCCATCACCCTCCTCCCCGTCGTCCCACTTCTCCGTGGCACGACACTATTCCCTCATCTCAATACCCCCACACAACCACTCCCTTTCATCATGGGCAACTGCATCTCTTCCCAGGACAGGGTAGAAAAGGCTAAATCCGACGCAATCGACCGCGAACTCGAAGAGGACTCTAGGAGACTTAGAAAGGAGTGCAAGATATTGCTCCTAGGTTCGTCACCCTACCACCCATTCGGGCGCCTCTTTTCTTCCCGTGCCGACCTATCCCTTGTTTCTAGGATCGGGCGAGTCGGGCAAGTCAACCATCGTCAAACAAATGAAGATCATCCACCAGAACGGTTTCACCGACGACGAACTCATGACTTACAGACCCACCATTTACAGAAACACCCTCGACAGCGCTCAAGCTATCGTCCTCGCAATGCGCAAGATCGGCCTCGACTGCATAGATCCAAATAACCGCGTACGTCTCATCCCTCTCCCTCCCTTTTCCCCTCCTCGGTCTTCATCCCCGCCTCCCCAGGTCAACGCTGACCGCATCTTTGACTACCGAATCGACCCTTCACCCAATTTCGTATTCTCCTCCGAAATCGCCGAAGCTATCCATCAATTGTGGAAAGACCCAATCATCCCAAAACTCATGGATCACAGTTGCGAATTTTACCTCATGGATAGCGCCGTTTAGTCAGTGCCTTCATTCCATTCTCCCCCCCCCCCCTTCTCCTTCTCACGCTCCCATCTCAGTTTCTTCACCGACGTCCGACGTATAGGCGCACCCAATTACCGTCCAACAGAAAACGACGTCCTACGAGCCCGTCTAAAGTCGACGGGCATCACCGAAACAAGATTCACCATGGGCCAACTCCAGTTCGTCTTTCGTTCGCTCGCCCTTGCCACCCCCATCTCACTCGACGTCATGCAGGATACACATGTTTGACGTCGGCGGGCAACGATCAGAACGAAAAAAATGGATTCATTGTTTCGAAAGCGTCACCAGCATCATCTTTTGCACAGCTCTCAGCGAGTACGATCAAGTATTGCTGGAAGAGAAGAATCAGGCAAGTCACCTTTTATTCATCATCTACCCTATCTCAACTCACGCCCCGGTAGAATCGGATGGCTGAATCCCTCATACTCTTTGAATCCGTCATCAACTCGCGATGGTTCTTGAGAACGTCCATCATCTTGTTCTTGAACAAGATCGATGTCTTCAAAACCAAACTACCAAAGGTGCGTCCCTTTTTAAAGACGTATTTCCCCGAGTTCTCACACCGCCATCAGGTTCCACTCGAGCGATATTTCCCAGAATACTCCGGTGGCGCTGATATTAACAAGGCGGCAAAGTATATTCTCTGGAGATTCATGCAAACAAATCGTGCACGCCTCTCCGTTTATCCGCAGTATGTCCCAAATTCGTCCATCCTCGTCCCACGCTCATACCCGCGTTCAGTCTAACACAAGCAACAGACACGACCAACATTCGTTTAGTATTCGCAGCGGTGAAGGAAACGATCCTACAGAATGCGCTAAAAGACTCGGGCATTCTGTAGTATCACCTTGCTCCTCTTCTTTCTCCCTCTTCTTTCTCTCTTCCTTCATGCTTACCCGCTTCCGTCTCGATCCAAATCGTATTCGCTGCTATCTATTGGTAAGGATCCCATCACTGTGCAAGATCGTCACCCATCTCGTTGACGTTTATTCGACAGCTTGCATTTATCTCTGTGGATACTCTTGTCACTTTTTTCCCTCGCATGTCTTTCTACACTACATATCATCAACCTATTGCTCTATTGCATGCACACGCACACCCACCCATACACACCACTCGCGGCCATGTACAATGGGAGGCTGCATTCGTCGGGATGACTGTTCAGGCCACCGTCTCTCCTTACCCCCTTTCTTCTTTTGTGTTGCTTTGTTTTACCCCATCCTTGGGCGAGTCGTAAGCGACAGGCATCTGTGACGCGCGTCCTCCTCGCCGACATACACGCACGTCTCTCTCTCTTTCCCCTTTCACATAATGCCAGTGAGGCTGCGTCGCGCGTCTTTTTTTCTTTTCTGGAAAGAGAAAGGTGTACAAGTATAGATCGTGATGTGTACATTTTTCTTTTGAGCGCGTCAGATCCGCAGCGCAAGTCTATTATTTGGGAGAACCGGCTCTCGTGCCCCCCCTCTCTCTCTTTTTTCATTACAAAATGTGATACAATCTCTGAATCGAACCCACGGTTATACCTCAGCATCACCCCTCCACGTCGACACCCCCGTCCTGTCCATCTTGGCTATGCCACCGATGACATCCCAGTTCGCGTACGCTTGCGATCGCGATCAGAAGCGGATGTTGCCCGTCGAGTATGCGCCACGTCTTTTCCATGTCCTCGAGCGCAAAGTCTTCCATTTCTTCCAGGAGCGCAAGTTCGTCGCGTTCGTCTTCGTCGTCCTGTACGCCAACATGCCGATCGTCGGTTCCCCTTCCGTTGGCCCCTCCTCCGCCCGACCCCGACCCCGACCCCGACCCAGACCCAGACCCAGATGCTGCCACACCGCCCCCGCCCCCGCCACCCGCCCTCTTCCGCCTCTCCGCCATGTTCTGCAACTGCACTTTTGTACCGTCCACCAACCCACTGGTCAACTCGGGCAAAAGCGCACGCACCCCAACGACACGCAACGTATCCCCAAGCGCCTTGAACAACGACGCCACAAACGACACGTCCGTCTCGATCTGAATCCCATACACCAACTTGGCCAGCGACGCACCCACCACCTGCGGCACGAGCGTCCCGCTCATTTTCCCACACGCAGCCAAGAGCGGTATGAGGCGACACGCTGCCTCCCGGACGCCTTCGTGAAAGTAGAATTGGAGTGCGGGGAGGACGAGTTCGAGGGTTTGGGCGAGGTAGGGGCAGAATGCGGGTCCGAGGACGAGGGTGTAGATGACGAGGGTGTCAAAGGCTTGGCATTTTTCGTCGATGGAGGAGGTGCGGATGCCGATGATGTGGCCGTCCATGGAGATGGTTTCCCAGCCGTCGCGGTCGTGTGGGTCTCCGTCGTCGTCGTCTGTTGTGCCATGCAAGCGGGGCGGGCGGGCGGACCGTTGAGCATATAGGGGGTTGCACACAGGTCGAGATGAACTGACCGTAGATAGACACGTCTGCTTTGGCACTCGCTGCGTTGAGCAGTGGGGGCATGACCACGGGCAAGAACGGTTCAAATTCAGGTCCGAGTGCCTGGCAAATCTTGGCCCATGTCGCAATCAGGTACGTCGCCAGAAGTGTATCCGACGGGTCGACGGGCGAGTCTGTCGCATGTATCAGTGCCTGTTCGTCAGCGAAAATGCAGAGGGAATGGAAACCCCTACTTTGGATATTGATCAGAGCGTCAATAAGCGTGCGAGCATCAGGGCGGAAGACGTCGCGGCCGACGGCGATCGCTGATGGCCAAAAAACAGTAAGCAAAGGCCTTGGGCTCCATCGGATGTTCAGGTACGCACCGATGAGACCGGCACATTCCATCGCTTTGACACGCAATTTGTGATGGCTCGGATCATTCGCATTTCGGAGTACGTTGAGCAGAAGAGGCATGATCGTCCCGTAATGCTACGTCAAAAACAGTTAGCCAGAGGTAGAGTGTCGTTGGTATGGACATGCCTTGGCAAACGTGGTCTCGCTCGCGTCGGCGACCATGGCCAGTGTCGTGATGGCCTGTTCTTGAACATATCGTTTCACTGGTTTTCCCGTGTCGGCTCCAGCATCGAGTAGCTTCAGTAATCGTTCAACGATGGGGTCGAGGTACGGAACGAGCGCGTCCCGTTCGACACCCTCACAAAAATTGATGAGCGCAGCGGCCGCGTGTGCATGGACGCTGTCATACGACGAGTTGAGCATATCACATCAAGTAGCATGTCAAGTCTCGCTTACCGAGACTCAGGGACTTCGAGCGTCGGTATCAACGCAGCAAAAAGCTGTTGATGGTAACGATCTTGAATGACTTCCTGGTACCAACCCCGACAATCAATGAGCCGCCCGATGGGTGGATGAGTCGCAGCCACACTCACTTCCAAGTCTGTACACAGCTGACCCCTGGAGTTTCGTTTCAGGTGAGCGTTTACGCGTTCAGGAAAGTGGATGCATACAGGCACTGGCATGCAGCATACCGGACGCGAGGATGAGCATCCTTGAACATCGGTGTCACGAGGCTGTTGCCACGTCAATCCTTCCATTTCAGATGTCCATACACGGAGCAAGGAAATGGATGCCTCACTCTACAACTTTGCCAAGCTCGAGTTGCATTACCTAGAGTTCACCGAGGGAAAATGAATCAAAGAAGACAGCAGAATGACGGAGCATACCTTGCTGGTACCTTCTCCTATGGCAGCGATCGCCATCAACCCTGCATGCCGCAATCGCCAGTCATAGCTCGCAAGCATGGACGGGATATATTGGAAAGCAGGCGGAAGGACTTCCTTGCCTCCCAGAGCGCACGCAAGGCGATCAAGGGATTGCTCATACACCTGTGGATAACTCTCGTCCTGAGACTCCTCCGAAGGCTTCCCAGGACATGCGTCATTAATCCCGCCACACCCCTAAAGGAGACAAGACAGAAAGAAGAAAAAACCACGCACGTCAGCTTCCAACCACGCATCCAGCCCATCCTCGGGTAACTCTCCCATGCCTTCCAGACAGGCACGTACAGTGGCTGCGGTCCAGCCTTCGACGCGTTTCACCATTGAGGGTTTCGCTTCGCTCAGCGTGACCATCAGTTCTAACGCCGCCTTTCGGACTTGCAGCTTTTCTTCGTCCTCGGCAGCCTCGGTATCGCCTTCGTCGCTTTGTTGCACGGTCTGGCCGGGCGGAAACGTGAACGAGGTGCTCGTAGCGGGAAATGGCTTTGCCACGGTCGGTGTTGGTCCCGAGTCGGCGGAAGGCATGATCAAGGCACGCAAGAACGATAGGAGTGCGGGTAGGTGCGGCGCGAACAGCGTGGGGTGCGAAGAGCAGAGTGGCGTCAATGAACTCAGGAATGTCTTGAGATGTACGTTTGGGAGCGAGGGCAAGGTGTCGAGCATCGGATAGAGCAGTGACAAGGACTGTGCAAGCTGATGGGTATCCGAGGCTGTCAGATACGACACACACGCTCGAAGCGCGGCGAGCCGGACCTGTATATGATAGCTCCATCAAACGTGGTCAAGAGGGCAGGTGTGTCATGGGACGTACGTCGACGCTCTGAGCGTCCTGTAAGCCCTTCCGGAAGACGGAGAGCACAGCGTCTGTTTGTAGATCGATGACGAGGTTTGGACAGCCCGAAAATACTCGGAATGCACATTCACGAAAGCCTGCTTCTGGTGTCTGCGTCATGTTGAATGCCTGCGCTTGTAGGGCATGCCAAGGCCGGCCCCGGCTCATGGCATTATTAGCAAGATCGCATACAGTATCGACGGATTTACGCCGCACGGAGTCGGAGGGTTCATGAGAGAGCGAGTGGAGGAGCAGACGCTCGAGGGTAGTCAATGCTTGGGTGGAGAGCTGATCATACAGGGCCGATCTGGGATCTTTTTGCTGTTGGAGCGGTGCAGAACGAAAGAGAAGACGTCGAAGGAGCACCAAAGAAAAGGATCTCATCTACACTTGAAGTGGAGTAGTAAGCGCCATGGTTTTCGACGATCACATCATGGATTGGCTACTTGCCACTTCTGTATCGGCTGCAATGGCGAACTGAGCCAATGCAAGTAAATAGAGGTCAGGAGTCTGAGCAAGGCGATCGTTGACCGCCTTCTCTGCACTAGTGGCGTTTCGTCAGTCCGGGCGTGGTCATTACGGATAGAGCCATACTTTGAGCGGATGGTGTTATCACCAAGCACCAGGTTGGCGAGTATCTGAGTGAGTTCAGCAGTGATTTCTTGTGGTACGACGGTCTCCATGATAAAGGCGGGGGGATATTGTCTGACTTTTGATCGCTAAAGCGTCGGAAACTAGAGATACCAGCAGCCGCTGATAAAACGTTGACATTCAACGGTGCGGACGATGGTAGTTTAGATTGATGGGACGGTTGGGAGATGGGTGTCGCTACAGCATTGGAAGTTGCATCGACGCGACTTGACCTGCCAGGTCGCTTACTACATATAACCGAGTCGCGTGTCGCTGCTCCTCTGCACAGGACACGTCAGAGTTCTCATACACAGAACCTTCGAATCCGTCATTGTCCCCGAGGAATCAGATAGATTTAAATTCATGAGATTGGATTCAATGTTCGCGATGAGTCGTTCGTCGAATGCCACCCCCCCGGACTTGGACCCGGTGCGTACTGGCATGATTAATCTGACTCCTTTGTGGCGCTCAGTGCCCCAGTTTCTTCCTGTACAGAGCAGTCCACAGCTTGTCTTGATGGTGATGTTCATTAGTGGGTCGGAAAAGAGGTGGGAAGCCGCAATCTTTGTTATAAAAATAAACAGAGGGTTTCCTAACCATTCCGAATCAGTGATGAATTTCCGTGACGCTGCCTCCTGGTGATTGGGAGGGGTGTGTGACTGATTGTCGTTGTTGGCAATCCCCGGTAGAACAAACGGGTCTACATCATGATATGCGACAAAAGCCAGCTCGCTCGCTTTCAGGTAGGTGTTGACATCCTCCTCACAGTCGAACTGTTAGATGAATATAAAAGAAAGGGCAGGCATATCACGTACGTCCACACACGTGTTGGGGTCCACATGTCATCCAGACACAGCACCGATGAGCAATTGCAGCGCCATGGGAGGCGATGACTCCGGCAAGATCGGTTTCACTTTCCCAAGCGTCCATGCTCTATCAGGCCCATCCAGAACGATCCAAAATGTGGCACATCACCTTTCCAGTCCCGGTCCGCTAGATCTCAGTCACTGGACAATTTTAGCCGTTGTAGGCAAACATAGAACAACGACACGAGTCTTGAGCTTCAGAATCGACCATGACATCAACTGTTGTTAATCACCCACGTGCTTTGCTCCAAAACCATACGATTCGGACACGGAGACCGTGGCCACTAGAAACCTCACAATAACAATATCATCGCCGTTTCAAATCGACCAACTGACAAGATGGTGCGCCAAGCGTCTCAATTGCGTCCATTCAACGTTTCAACTAGCAATCGCGGCGAGGCACCTTCCGCAGTAATCCCGTGTGGGCGGGTTTTCCACCTGGTATCTGAACTTGGCCCATGCGCATAGCACCATAGGGTGCATGAAACATTGCCAAGCTTACAGTTGTGTATCACTTTCGAGTTATCTTGGCCTTGATGCCACCCGTACGTGGAGCACGGTAGATTCAACGTATCAAAATTTCTGCGGCTTCCGACACTGGATCCGATGCAACCCGATGGCACCGCTCGGCTGCTTCGATCTTACATAGACATTCAAAGACGATCCGAGCTCGCGCTGGTATGTATTACAGACACTATCAATGCATAGCAAGAGACCTAATCATGTACAAGGAGGGATCTTGGAGTGGCCGACTATGGGGTACTGCAATCTAATGTTAATTAGCCTGCTCTTCGAAACCTACAATGAATAATCTCGAACCCGGTTTCCCCTGGAATCGATTATCACCAGTGGTTGTCTGAAGCACATCATGTCGAAAGCTTTTCAAGTTCAAGTTGCCTCTGTAGCGACTCATCGAAATTGTGCTGAATGAACGTCTCCAAGCCTATCTCGTAGCGTCCACGTTCGTCCGTTCGTGTCCGCTGATGAGCAAATTTGCACACGTCAGCATTGTCGATTTCATCAAACCGTGACGCCCGGTATAGCAGTTTAGTACGCCGGATAAACAGACAACGTACACAGAATGGATTAATCGTTCCCCAAGAAAAACCCATACCGGGGTGAATTACTCAAAGACCTGTTACGGGAGATAGTCAACCCCTACGTTGGGAGGGGGTGCAACGGAGGTCAGGAAAGAATGGCTAAGAAGACCACCGACGAGAAGCGGCTGCAGCGTTGTCGCAGTGCTAGTGCCGTCAAGCCAAGTAAAACATGCACAGTTGAATTCTGAACTCATCAACGATCAAATCAGACTTTGGAATGGGATATTAAGAGGCGACATAATCTCTGAGACAAACTTGGACCCATGCACAGTAGATGGGATGCAACATTTAAATACTCCACACGTCAGCATATCAAGCATTCTGTGTCCGGCTTCCCCAATCACGCCTCGAGATGAGCATACAACGTGCCATCATTCGCGATGAATGGGGTGTTACTAGGGAGCGCGAACTTAGTCAGGGTGCGGGCACCAGCCTGGAACTTACGATACAACAACTCGGCCCCGGCGCCCTCATTGAGTGGGACGACAATGGCATTGGTAAAGGTATTGCCGTTATCGTCCGTCCACTGCTCTACCTGTGGAGGACTCCGCTCTTTCCGACTCAAGAATGCGGTATCAAGTGTGGTGAGAAATGTATTCGAAGTGCGATATGCTAGGCGGTGGGCACTCTTGAGGCGTACCTGGATGTTCTGTGAAGCCTTGGATTTGGCTTTGGACTTTCCCGATAGTGGGGGTGGATGCGCTTGTGCTCGGTTTCCATGCCGGCGGCCCAAGTGTCGATACACGAGAGGCGGGGAAGGCGGCTTGTCGACGACCAGTCTGGAATCGATGAATGTAGGTGGACTGTGCTCCAGCAGGCAAAGCACTACTTGCCATATTCCCACTGTTGTGTGTGCAGTGGGTGGTGGCGAGAAGAATGTCAGAGACCATACCCGCCCTAAAAAAAAGAGCAAGTGGGTTTTGAGTATCCCTGAGCTGATCTATGGGGCATCCTACCTCGTGCGATAAACTCGACGGCAACGCGACCAGAAACCCGCATACGTTTCTGCCAGAGGTTAATCTGCATCTCTGTCACGAAATCCTTTTGGCCATCCATGTAAATACCTCTCAAGCGAGCGACTTGATATTGTTGTCACCACCACCGGACCATCCGAGCACTCCGTCTGCACGGTCTCCTCCCCCACTCTCGCCCCTTTGCAACATCAGTGACAATGTTCACAGTGCATTGGGAAGCACCTACCGGAACCCGTACTCAACGATGTCATGTGTTTCGTAAAAGGCTCCCGCTGGCATCTTAGCGACTGAAATAACTCCTGGTTCGACGTGGTCAGAAAAGCGAGGTGTATATCCGATAGAGTTGCCTGCGAGAGCGGGGTGGCATGTGAGAGCAATGACGGCAAGAGTGTATCGCGGCAGTTCAAGATCCCCCAGTAGATCGCCGAATGATGCTCAATGGATGGTTCCTGCAAGAGAGCAGAAAGATCTAGACCATAGGTCCGACACGCATCTGCACAGCTGTTGAGAAGATCGGGTGACTCTACGGTGAGGACGAGGTCACGGATGAGAGTAGAGACGGTTTGGCGGACTTGCTTTGAGGTGCGTGAGGATGTCAAAGAGCGCAAGCCAGCAGACAGCCAGGATGATGGATTGTACTGTGATACTGGACGAGAGCTTGGGATGCCACCGCTACTGCGCATGGAAGTAGGAAAGGCAGACTGTCGTGGCGACTTTTCATCGACAAGATGCGCAGCTCTGTTATCGGGTCGTCCACTGTGGGCTGCTGCGATGGTCTCGTACGAAGGAGGTGCATCAGATTCAGCGAGATCGTTTGGGGATGGCTCCAATATCCCGTCTTTGTCGTGGTACTTGTTGAGAATGACCGTTGTACACGGCTCGAGATACAGTGGTAGTTATTGAAGAAAAGCTGCCACCAACTGAAGTCGTTACGTCAACTTGGTTGCAGTAGGGGCAATATACTTATCTTTGGATTTCGTGGGACGCACGCGGAAGGTATGGTGTGAGTGGTGCTATGTACGAAACACTGCTTCTGACAAGAGGGGACGGGACTGGGTGAAAGCGCGGAAGCGCTTGCCGGTCCGGAATGAGTGCCCCGGAAGAGCGAGACCGAAGCTGCGCGGGCGGGAGGGTAACGCCTGGCAGCGGAATGGGCCTGCTTTGTCGGGCACGTGCACTCCGGCCCAGGAGGGAAGCTGTGAGGCGCCCGAGGAGGGAGAGGTGTGGAGGGTGCGTTGAGCAGGCTGAGTGGGGCGAGAGGCAGGAACGAGGAGAAGGGAGGGGACGAAAGAGTGAAGCCTGAAGGCTTCCGCTTAGTCACACTCGTCCGAAGACTTTGTACTACGTCTTACGTTCGTGCCTCACTTCAATCTAGTACTACAAAATGTGTACCTACGTGCCCCAAACTAGGGTTAGCCCGTAACGTCTTTTAACTGCGAACCAGGTCTGGCGTTGCTGATCAAGGTCTCCGTTCAATTCGAATGGTTCGTGTGTCCTCCATCTTCCCTTCACCAAATTCTCCAAGTCCAAAGGCGACGATGTTTGCATCCGTCGCTAATCTGGCCCCTCGGATCCGATTGCGGCCCTCGCCTTTCACCTTTGCATCAACAACCCAACCCACCTCCTCACATTCCTCTTTTCTCACTCCAATCCCCTCGCCGTTGGCGGCGCCTCACTAAGAGGAAGCTCCTTCGTTGCAACTCTGTCTGGTTCCTCGCCATCCCAACCTCGTCTGGCCACTATTTCGACTCCTAACTCCTCGACTTCCTGCAACTCTTTTACTACCACATCCTTGCCTTCTTCCCCTCTCACCACCACTACTCGACTGTGGTATCTTCTTATCGATCACCAGAAAAAGGCTATCCGTCGCCCTAGTAGAGTTGACCTGCCTCCCAATGCCGATGTCGTGGACTTGTTGCAGAAAATCAAAGAAATGGAACCGAAACAACTTGCCAACACCGATATCGGAGAACTCACTGTGTGGAAGTTACGCAAGTTACCAGCCCTCAGGACTGTCACCTACACCAACGAATCAAAGAGGCTCCTCGACGAAATCAGCCAACACCTTTTGTGCAAAGTGTCGTATTTCATACCCGAGAAAGAGACCCCAGTGAGGCTGCTACCACTACGCAGATGCGATTTCGCAGCTCGGAGACTGGCCAAAGGACAGGCTTCACATTATCGTTCAGCTCCCTGGTGCGTGTGCCGTCCTCTCGAATAAGGTAATACGAGGAAGAACAGGCAATCGGATCAGACCTCAGTCCCCCATCAGTCAAGCTTCTCAAGACAGTGCTTGACCAGGGGGCCCCGTCATCCTTGGCTTATCCTGCCCGATTTCGTAAAATTGTGGGACCACTGCCAAAATATGCCATTACCTGCAATCGTCCATTTGAGTATGACACAATCCCCCTCGTCTTACTTCACGAAGCGTTCGGCATCTTCAAAGATAGGTGTGAAGCAGCCCCTTCAGCGCAAGCATTCGCTTGTCTTGAAGAACTTGCCGACGTCTGCTGCGAATCGGAGGTCAGTGATTCAGTCTGTGCTCTGGAGGCACACAGACCTTGCTCTCCATGAGCAGAGAGTTCCGGGCACCGAATTCACGACCAGTGGAAACCTCATCTATACCGTCATGCCAGCAGCCATCCGAGAATGTAAGAATGAGCACGGAGATGCTCTCTCCCAACCCATCTTATACTATGCACACTTTTTAGAAAAGGCGCCCGAGGATCCTTTCTGCTATCATAACTGCAACACATGTTTCCCAAGCGTTCTCATAGTGGACATCGGTATGTCTGCACATTCACATTTATTGTCTGCCCAGCTTTTTATGGAATACTATGCAGGTCCATTTTGGGGGTTCTACGGTGGTGCATGGGACGGTGTGCGTGTGAGGGTCGAGCCTCTTACGCCTATCTTCGATCTGTCGACTCATTGGGGGGAAACGAAAGCCAGACATGCAATCGCATCCAGGTTGGATGCACTCATGGTTGCTGTTCGCAATATCCAAGCCCACTATGACGCAGTTCAAGCTGAGGCCAAGGCGTGTCCAGTGCCATCGAATGAATACAATCGTCGTCTTCAGAGAGCGTGCGGATATCCGTTCGTGACATCTTATGACGACAATGGAGAAGAAATGACATTCACGTATGATTCATGGCTTGATGAGGGGAAATTGCTCTTCTCTGCCACACTCAACCAGCCTAACTCTGAGCAATGCATCGTCAAGCTCACTCAACGGTATTCAGAGGCGGCATATAGGTATCTCCACTCCCGCGGCTCAGCGCCGACGCTCCGGCAGTGTGTCCGAGTCTCTGCGGAATGGACTGGGGTCATCATGGACAAATCGAAGTACAAAGTGCTTTACGGCCAGAAACTTTTGGAGACAGAACAAGAAAAGGTACGACGAAAAGTGAAGAGCGAGGTGGAAATGCTACACAATGAGGGGTTTGTTCACGGGGATATTCGGGATACTAATATCCTCGTTGACCTTGACTCGCTTGCGTCTGACGACGTGTTGGTTCACTTTATCGACTTTGATTGGGCCGGTCGTATTGGAGGCCAGATATCCAATAGGGGTGAATACGGAAACTGTAAGGCGGCCGAAAGAGGTTATGTCTGGGGGGCTGATCACGAAGGGGCATGACGAAGATATGGTCTCTTACCGTTCGGATCAGCATGAACATTTGATATTTCGTTTTTTCCCTTTCTTTTCAGCTTATTGTTTTGTTCTAGTAATATCTGTGAGATTTCACCTCGTGCGATAAACTCGACGGCAACGCGACCAGAAACTCGCATACGTTTCTGCCAGAGGTTAATCTGCATCTCTGTCACGAAATCTTTTTGGCCATCCGTCTCACGTATCGACACTTCGTCCGCTGGCATGGAACCGAGCACAAGCGCATCCGCCCCTTTGCAACATCAGCGACAATGATCACAGTGCATTGGGAGGCACCTACCGGAACCTGTACTCAACGATGTCATGTGTCTCGTAAAAGGCTCCCGCTGGCATCTTAGCGTGAAATAACTCCTGGTTCGACGTGGTCAGACAAGCGAGGCGTATCTCCGATAGAGTTGCCTGCGAGAGCGGGGTGGCATGTGAGAGCAATGACGGCAAGAGTGTATCGCGGCAGTTCAAGATCCCCCAGTAGATCGCCGAATGGTGCTCAATGAATGGTTCCTGCAAGAGAGCAGAAAGATCTAGACCATAGGTCCGACACGCATCTGCACAGCTGTTGAGAAGATCGGGTGACTCTACGGTGAGGACGAGGTCACGGATGAGAGTAGAGACGGTTTGGCGGACTTGCTTGGAGGTGCACGAAGAGGCCAAAGAGCGCAAGCCAACAGGCAGCCGGGATGATGGATTGTACTGTGGACGAGAGCTTGGGATGCCACCGCTACTGCGCAGGGAAGTAGGAAAGGCAGACTGTCGCAGCGACTTTTACTTTTCATCGACAAGATGCGCAGCTCTGTTGTCGAGTTGTCCACTGTGGGCTGCTGCGATGATCTCGTACGAGGGTGGTGCATCAGATTCAGCGAGATCGTTTGGGGATGGCTCCGATATCCCGTCTTTGTCGTGGTACTTGTTCAGAATGACCATTGTACACGGCTCGAGATACAGTGGTAGTTATCGAAGAAAAGCGATTGCCGCCAACTGAAGTCGTTACATCAACTTGGTTGCAGTAGGGGCGGTGTAAAATGGTGTAGTTATCCTGGGGCTATCCTATCTCACGTGCCCCAAACCCGTAACGTCTTTTAACTGCGAACCACAATGCAGTCGTCACCTAGGCACTTCCGCCAACATAGCCCTGGCTCAAAATTCAATCTCAAGCTTGTGCCCCCCTCTGAAGATACTGGTTTGCCATGCCACAAAGGGAATGGATCTAGCCCAAAGGATGTTGACCTAATCGGATACGCAATTAAGAACGTCAAGTTGAACGTATCTGAGGGTCAGCCTACCCGCCTGCACCTCATTCCAGGCAGCAACACCCTCCGGATGAAGAATGCCGGTAAAATGGATGAAGGCACGCCGCATAGGATGATATGTCTTACTACCCTTAAGACTGATTGATGTAGTAAAGGTAGATGCGAAAGAATAGTTAACTCAATTCGGCGTTTTCGTGAACCCGGGGCATACAAGGTAATTTTATCTGATTGATATCAGGATAAAAGCAATAACTGGGGAAAGGCTTTCGAGGACGTAAACTCTAGCGAATACGCGTACATCGTACAGGCATTAGAGTGGCAGGAGCGCTGTGACAGTGCGGCATGGTATTGTAGAGCAAAGTGAGCGTCGACGCTTAGCTTCGCTTTCACCGCCATCTAACATTCCTTGAAATTTCATCAGGCTCACGTATTATCCGAACGATCGTGTCTTGTGCGCATCCATGCCGAGCTACGTTCACGAAGAAGCTCTCATCCACCTGGTGTCGACCTTCCATGCCGCATTCCCAGATTATCTCGGCAGTAGCCCCGATTCGCCATCCATCAAGATATACGGCAACGTCACGATCCGTGGCACCATGATCACAGGTGTCCCCGATCTGATGGTTGAGCTATTCCACCCCTGTAGTCCCCCGTCTTTACCAGCTCTCAAGCGTTGCTTCACTCTAGAGTGTGCATTTACCGAAAGTAAAGAGCGGGCTATAGAGAAGCTCGCCTTATACATCAAGAGCTTCCCTGAGCTCATTGCCGTCGCCGTACTCGATATCCGAGAAGCACAGTTTTCATCCCCATCGGATCAAGCTTTCCCAGAGAGGTTGTCTGGTGCGGAGCCGCGTTCCTTGAAGTCTTTCCTATCTAGCGCTAGCAAGAAAGGCTCGTTTAGCAAGCTACGTCCCATCCGTCATGCCAGGATCGATTGGATAAACATTACCTCCGTCGAATTTCATGTCTGGGAAAGGTGAAGATATACTTGACATAAGTCAGACATCCACGCAAAGCCAGATATTCGCGAAAGGGGTAAGTTTTAATATTTTATCGCTACATCTACTGATTAGTGTATGTCTCAATCAGGTGATCCACCCTATCCTCGATATGTCTGATGTCGATGACGCGCTTGACACTACGTTGACCAAGATTAAAGAGGTCATTATTGAGTACGTCGAGGCATCGAGGGTGCAGGCGTCCTCCAGGGATGATGGTCGCGTTGTGGATGACGGCGATGACTCGGCGTCAGACTCGAGTTCGAAAGGATCAGACATCGACGAAGAGTCGGAGGAGTCATCTGTTGGCCGCAGTAAGTAAACAGTTAGATTACATGCCACATGCTCATGAATTTTTTAGGCCAGGATGAACGAGAGCTTATCCTGGCGTGGACACCGCGCGTATCGTTGAACTGGCAGAGAGTTTTGTCCGATATCACGGTAGGTTCCATGAAAACCGCTTACGACCGCTACTGCGAAACATTCTACGGTGTACCTTCAATCTCCTCGACGGAGTCCGAGACCTCGATATCAGAGGAACCCTCGTCTTCCTCGGAAATTTTTGCACTAGGAAAACGATCGCGCCGATAACGTTTAAATTCCTGAGTAGAACACTGGCCATGGCACGATAAACTTGAGAAAGATCACGGACGCCCTGTAGAACGCCTCGATGTGATTTTGATAAAGTATTTGTCGATTGTAAGATGTCCAGTATGGCAAGTATGCAGATGTCTCAACGTACCTCAATCCAAGATTCGTTGAAGTCTCACGGCGGTCAACTAGTAGCAGCCTGACACTTGCGCGTCGCCGCGGACTCAGATTCTCGATTTGACAGTTCTGTTGAAGAATTGCTTCACCTGCCCACGAGATCTGTGATAATCGGGCCAATAGTTTCTCAACACCTGTAATTACATTGCCGGTACAGCGGCGTTTGTTTCTATGATGGAGCGCGAGGGGAGAATCACCGAGGAGTGCTGGGGTTGACTCGGTTCAAGTTGCTGAGAGCTTTGCCGCCACGGCAACTCCCCGATTAAGGACACAAAATGAACGTCCAGTCGACTCCCTCCTAACTGATACCCTATATAACCGATACTCCCTCATATCCGATACCTTTTCTGCTTTCCCAAGTTGGTTTGCAGTGGTTTCGTATTAATACCCGATACCATACACTTTTGGGGGATAACCAATAGGTTATGATTAAATATTATATAATATGTGTTCAAAAATGGCAACTTCAATATTGTTTCTTTTGTCATAACTCAAACCTTTCTAAGGCCAGATATGCCCTTGTTCCAACGCTATCGATACACTATATAAATGACTGCTCAGGACCACTATTCAATCCACTGAATTGAACGTGCCATGGAATCTACGGTGCTTGGGCAACACACATCCTATTATCAAAATTCGCTCGAGTTGGATAATCTGACTATCTTCACAGATGGCCTCCGTGATCAGCGTCGAGGAAGGAGTTCACGAACACAACCTGATTCATTGAAATTGTACTCAATGAATGTCTTCAAGCCCATCTAGTAGCGTCCACATTCGTCCATTCGTGTTGGTTGAGCAAGTTTGCACACGCCAACATTGTCGATCTCATCGAACCGTGACGCCTAGTGTGGCGGTTTAGTACGCCAGATGAGTTCACAACGTACAGTGAGAGAATGGATTAATCGTTCCTCGCATACCAGGGTGAATTGTTCAGAGACCTGTTATGGGAAGATAGTTAACCCCTATGTTGGGAGGGGGCGCAACGGAGGCCAGGAAGGAATGGCTAAGAGGACCACAAACGAGAAGCGGCTGCAGCGTCGTCGCAATGCTAGTGCAGTCCAGCCAAGTAAATCATGCACAGTTGCAATGCGAACGCATCAACGACCAAATCAGATTTTGGAATGGCATGTTGAGAGGTGAGATAATCTCTGAGACAATACACAGCAGATGGGATGCAACATTCAATACTCCACACATCAACATATCACGCATTCTGTGTCCGGCTTCCCCAGTCGCGCCTCGAGACGAGCATGCAACGTGCCGTCATTCGCGATGAATGGGTTATTACTAGGGAACGCGAGCTTAGTCAAGGTGCGGGCACCAGCCCTGAAAACTTACGGATACAACAACTCGGCGCTGGCGCCCTCATTGAGTGGGACGACAATGGCATTGGTAAAGGTATTGCCGTTATCGTCCGTCCACTGCTCTACCTGTGGGGGACTCCACTCTTTCCGACTCAAGAATGCGGTATCAAGTGCGGCGAGGAATGTATTCGAAGGGCGATATGCTAGGCGGTGGGCACTCTTGAGGCGCACCTGGATGTTCTGTGAAGCCTTGGATTTGGCTTTAAACTTGCCCGATAGTGGGGGTGAGGGTGGGGGAGGAGACCGTGCAGAGGGAGTGCTCGGATGGTCTGGGGATGGTGACAACAATATCAAGTCACTCGCTTGAGAGGTATTAACAGACGGGGAAGGCGGCTTATCGACGACCAGTCTGGAATCGATGAATGTAGGTGGACTGTGTTCCAGCAGGCAAAGTGCTACTTGCCACATTCCCACTGTTGTGTGCGCGGTGGGTGGTGGCGAGAAGAATGTCAGAGACCATACCCGCCCTGAAAGAAAAGAGCAAGTAGGTTGAGTATCCCTGAGCTGATTGGTGGTGCATCCTACCTCGTGCGATAAACTCGACGGCAACACGACCAGAAACTCGCATACGTTTCTGCCAGAGGTTAATCTCCATCTCTGTCACGAAATCTTTTTGGCCATCCGTCTCACGTATCGACACTTCGTCCGCTGGCATGGAACCGAGCACAAGCGCATCCGCCCCTTTGCAACATCAGCGACAATGATCACAGTGCATTGGGATGCACCTACCGGAACCTGTACTCAACGATGTCATGTGTTTCGTAAAAGGCTCCCGCTGGCATCTTAGCGACTGAAATAACTCCTGGTTCGACGTGGTCAGACAAGCGAGGCGTATCTCCGATAGAGTTGCCTGCGAGAGCGGGGTGGCATGTGCGAGCAACGACGGCAAGAGTGTATCGCGGCAGTTCAAGATCCCCCAGTAGATCGCCGAATGATGCTCAATGGATGGTTCCTGCAAGAGAGCAGAAAGATCTAGACCATAGGTCCGACACGCATCTGCACAGCTGTTGAGAAGATCGGGTGACTCTACGGTGAGGACGAGGTCACGGATGAGAGTAGAGACGGTTTGGCGGACTTGCTTTGAGGTGCGTGAGGATGTCAAAGAGCGCAAGCCAGCAGACAGCCAGGATGATGGATTGTACTGTGATACTGGACGAGAGCTTGGGATGCCACCGCTACTGCGCATGGAAGTAGGAAAGGCAGACTGTCGTGGCGACTTTTCATCGACAAGATGCGCAGCTCTGTTATCGGGTCGTCCACTGTGGGCTGCTGCGATGGTCTCGTACGAAGGAGGTGCATCAGATTCAGCGAGATCGTTTGGGGATGGCTCCAATATCCCATCTTCGTCGTGGTACTTGTTCAGAATGACCATTGTACACGGCTCGAGATACAGTGGTAGTTATCGAAGAAAAGCGATTGCCGCCAACTGAAGTCGTTACATCAACTTGGTTGCAGTAGGACTGCGGGGCCGCCATTCGGTATTCGGTGACTCACACTAGACCCCTTGAGAAAATGCACCGCGTTCATGACTAAGCCGCAGTTCAACGTTCATCCCGATACCAGAATCATGAATTTATTTTTCTATCGTAAGTGTAATCCTATATTGACGACCGATTCTAGTGCTCCTTGTTGCGCAGAGGTGATAACGTTGTAGCCTGAGATCGTGCCTCCCAAAGCCTTGGCATCTGGATCGAATGGCAATCACGACAAGCTCTGAATCAACGGACTCGATTCAAGACATGACTTGCCATGTATTCGTGGCTTGTCTCGATTTCAATGACGGGACCTTGTGTTTTATACGAATCTCATCTGGTAGACGATTATCCAGCACTTAGAAGGAAGGTATCAAAAGCTATCGATGTGATATCCTTAGAAAGTTACCAACGACTATGCCTGCTCGTAGGCCCAGGCACTTGGATGCCATCCATCTTATGGAATGGAGGGCGGCGCACCCCAGGCACATGGATTTGCGCCTGATTTGAGGGGAAAAACATGGGGACTGAACTTCTGATGAGGTCTAGGCAGATAATAGTCGTGAATCGTAATAGACCAGGACGATGCGATCCGCGACGGTAGAATGGTGGACAGGAAAAATTTACATCTATGTTTAACATTTCCGCTAGCTAGGAAGCGAGTATCTCAACTTGGCCGTCGCCTATATGCCAATTAATATCTTGAAGCTACCATTGGACTACAAAGGTGGTGCGGTACTCGAACAACGTCATTCCAAAAGTTTGGGGGAACTGTGGGCCACTTACTATGATAAAAGCCACCCCCTGTGCACTTCACGTTAATTCTTGCCTCCTGAGCAGAACTGCGACGCCAGACTATCACTGGTGTGCTTGACAGCAATTCTACGTTCACGCCTATCGCATTCCCTGCGGCCGCAGGGCTTTATCTAAGCTACACCATGTCGCAGCCCATCAAAATAAACATCGTGGCATTATGAAAACTCACTATTGACAGCCACTGCGGATTCTATATCTATGTTTGCTGCTCGGTAATCCAACGCGGCCCCCGAGAATAAATCGGTGCGCGATGTATGCCATGACTTCAAGTTCAGTGAACCGGCTAGTGGAGGCCGATGGTGAGGACCGTAGAATGACCGCTCAGGACCACTATTCAATCACTGAATCGAACGTGCCATGGAATCTACGGTGCTTGGGCAATACGCATCCTACTATCAAAATTCGCTCGAGTCGGATAATTTGACTATCTTCACAGATGGCCTCTGTGATTGGTGTCGAGGAAGGAGATCACGAACAGATTACGATCGGAATCACTTAACGGCTGGTGACAATTTTGAAAACTGAGACTCGGAGATAACTTTCCCCTCAACAGGGCGTTTGCTCCTGTGGCGACCCAATATTTGTCTTTCAGAGCGTAAGTATAATTGCAACGAACTTGAAACACAATTTCCCACGAGTCGATTTCTTAGCGGAGACTTCCCTTCACCAAAGTAATCTGTTATCTGAGAAACGGGTCCTATGGACTACCCTTGCACTTCTCCTACCATCTTCTTGAGACCCAGTCACCGGTGAAGGAGACACTAGCGGTGCTGGGAGGCTGCCACACATGAATCAACGAGCAACGGGACCGTAGCCACCGTCACAGCACACTGGTTCTTTTGACCAAACTTTGGCTGTGCATATTAGGTATTGCTTCACAGCATGTGAAGCACGCGGAAGCTCCATCATGATGGTTGATGGCTACCTATAAGTACATTCTTCAGCAGCCTTCTACCACCAGCGAGCAAGATGCTTTTGATCCAAGACCAGAAATCGGCAGTCGAACCCGCCCATCGCCCCAACGGCGACCTACCTCCAGCATACGATGCTTTGTCAATTCATCAACCTGCTAGTCACCGCATAATTCAATATACCAGCTTATCTGCATTTTCTGACCCAAACGAGGGCTCCAACAGCGAGCCACCTAACTCAGATACCGCAATCTTACTAGTGCAACCCCCTGTTCCGAATATTGACATATCATCACCATCCCCTTCAAGTTTATCACCATCCTCCTCGAAGAGCACCGGACACGTGCTCCCTGAAAATTTCCGCCACAGTGTCCGCAAAAACGCCTCCTGGCTCTCACTCCTGCCCTTTGCGTCGTCCATCTCTGCTAAGCGAGTTCGCCAGTCTGTTCTGTCGGTCATAAGCGACCTCGCCGTTCCGACCTCCCGTGTAATCAGCAAGGAACAGAAAAATGCGCATGAAATACTGGCTTCCCTAGCGGAAACGTGCACCGAACACAAACTCTCTCTGTCGACGATACTCCAGGAAACTTCCGTCGCAGACCACACCCCAATGTATTGGGCTGTAGTCAACTATCGCGAGGAGTTGCTTGTGACGCTGCTGGTCTATTCACGACCATTATCTATTCAGGCTATATCAGACATTCGGCGTGCGTGTCTTGCCAGCTCGAATCAGGCGCTGTTCCATGCACTTCGGGTGTGCCGTCCTCCATTCCATGAGACGGATGGTGTTCAGGTGCCGAGTCTGCGAGCAGGTGTGTATATTTATATACTTTCCGATATTTCGAAAAAAAAAAAACTCAGGCAATGCATTCGATAGCTTCCGCTAACCTGCTTCTGGATAATCACACCTTGGATGAGATCCGTATAGATCAAGCGAGCGACCGAGGATTTATAGTTTCGTTCGACATCCCTCTCTGGCAAAAGCGAATGAAGGTTATCGGGCAAGTCAGCATTGAATTTATTGCATCCGGTAGGCATACTTCCATATTGTAGCGCCTTGTATTGAATCACTGCACGCATGGGACAGGGAGGATGTGGACTGTTACCTTTTTCTCCACTGATTCTGCAGCGAAGGTAGCATCCGCGAAATCAAAACAAGCCACAAACGAATGGCATGTCATGGTCGGCCTTCTTGAATCGAGTCCACCCAGCTTCTTTGACGCGAAGCTTGTTGTGAATGCCCGTCGTTCCATTGCCTCCCACCCAACCCAAACCCCAAGACCTCGGGAGGCACGATCGACGACGTCTCCGCGTTCACGCGACAAGGGACGCGAGAATTGGGCGTCAATGTATGATTACAATTACAGTGACAGAATATACTCACGACCTTCGTCCTCGTCTAACCTTCCGTCATCGACTCACTCATATCAAGGTCCATTCTCGTACTCACAGACGAGCACCACAAGGCCACCCCCGATTTCTATATCCCTCAAGTGCGGTGATCGCAAACTCGGCAGTCGAATTAGCTCGGGAGAACCTCCAGGTATGCACTCGAATTCCACAGATGTTCTTCTGGTCCTTGACTTTTGCGTAGAACTCATGGCAAAACCAACAACGAAGCCCGATACGTGGTCGGATCACGGTGTGGGTTACACGAGTGCGGCCGTGTCGTCACTTGGAGAAGGTCTTGCGTCGCAGTTGCTGCACGAGTGAGTTATGAGTCATTGCATCTCATCCACGAGTTAGATCTCAAGAGAGGTATCGACAGACACTCACAGTACCTATTCCTTGACGGTACGTTGAGAGCGCGGTTGGAAGCGAGATTCGTGAAGACTGCGATAAACGTCAAGGGTTGCGTCGTTTGCTAGGACTTGATGACGTGTGTGTGACGTGGTTGAATCTAATGGGATTTGCCATGTGTGAAGGCTAGGAGACTCAGACTCAGCCATCCAATCCAACACCTCCAACATTATTGGTCGCTCAGAGGTGAACAGCCATCTGGCATCAACTGCCTGACAATACCGACGAGGGACTCGGACTCCCTTATAGATCTTCTACTGTGCAAAATCATCTCCGATGCCTTCCCCGGTATGACCAAAGATCATACGAATCGAGCTTTCCCCGAGGACTTAGGGCGCGGTGTTGTCGTCATCCGTGCTTCTCGTACTATAAAGTCCTACTGGGTGTGATGAACTCCCATCTTAGAGCAACCAAGATACGATTATCGAGAAATGACCACCATCGGGATAAATCCTCTGGGAGCACGTATATTTTTGTGGGTTTCCCACTCATTGTGATAACACATCCACCACAGACGCAGATACGAGATTTGCCCAAGTGTTTAACATGATGGGAAGGGTTTACCGGTACTACCGAATTATCACCTTTATCGCCGTTGTTTCAAGTTGGTGTTTCAGGTTACTTCTCCGGAACTTATACGGGACAAGCAAAGAATCAAGGATGTTACAAGATGGTCCCGACGGCATCCACTTCTTTTCTTTGCATCAGCTGCACAAGGGATTTGCAAAAAGTCTCTGTTTATATGTACTAACCTGAACTTCACAATAACGCAGATGCAGCCTGGAAAACAGTCATTCATGCTGCTTGATACCTTTGATGCGAGTGTTCCTTTTTCTTTATCTGCTCTGGTGGGAGATGACGGAATGAGCTCGGACTCGTCCTCTTTTTAATCACTGGCACAGGTATGTCAGTACGTCCAGTGCTTCACGAAGGCTTGTATAGACGAACCGCTTCTTTTCGCATGCTTCCCACTGGTTATGACATTCCCGGTTGAAACGCTGACCCCCTCCGTAGAATTTCCACCAATCACCACCTTGTATTTATCTGAGACTGAGTCCTTTTTAAGGTCACTCCTTCCCTGACCTCAAGGCTCCACATAATCCCAATTCCTCTTTACCCTTACGAGGATACGTTAGACCCCCCTTGTCGCTGTTATCATCAAAGCCCTTTCTGATCGTAACCGAAGTCGCTCAAGGAGAGAGAAAAGATGGTACTCTCGCTGACACCTTTACTACCCCCGCGCACAATTCTCGAATGTGAAAAAAGACGTGCTGCGTGACACGGGTGTAACGTCTGATGCACCCAAGCTGGCCTGGAGAGGCGTATTGAAAGCTTTTGAATCTCGACTGGAGATCGTTTATCAGGAGGGAGTGTAAGCCTCTTTTCCACTTTGTAAACCTGGTGATACTCACTTGTTGAGGTCATCCCAAGTGTTTCATGTAGAGATAGGCTAGTTCAGATCAGAAAATCAAAAAGCGCAACTCAACAAGACCGGTGTTGTGCGTGTGGTTTGGTGTTCCGAAAGAAGTAAGCACACGTGATCGTTGGAATACGATCATACGATCATCGATGCGACCGAGTCGCTAGTGCGCTGAATGAACTTGTTGAAGGACTCAGCGTTCAATATCAATGTCAAGGTGGAAACTACATTTCAGCGAACCCTATGAAAGACCCCGTCTCTCGGGGTTTGCTCAACGTATTGTTAGGTTGGCCCGTAGACAATATACAAACATCCGAACTGTACAACTCCAGGCCCACAGCTACATACTGTACCTTTCTGTATGGATGCAACCGTAACGCGTAATGGTGGGGTGGTTGCGTTGCTAAAAATAACGCGTAACGAGGGGTTAGTTGCTACTTTTTCATGCATAACGCGGCTCTGGGCACTTGGTTGCTAATAATAGCAACGTAACGCGTAACGTGGGGGGAAGTTGCTACGAATCATGCGCAATGCATCATGCCCGCCTGCAGCGGCCAACGAATCCTCCAGCCTATTGACAGCAGTGAGGGACAGTATCAATTTCAGCAGACTTCTCGGCAAACGTCTAGACCCAAGCCTTAATGACTGCTTGATGGGACAGAGTCAGTCGGCATCGTCATCGGCATCTTTTGCTGGTCGTCTTTGAGTCCATAGACTACCCCTGCCAGTTCGTTCTCATTGTGACGGAGGGGCGGATGTCATAGTTGCTTTATGGGCTGCAGTACAAGTGCAATTTTCTCACTTTTTACTGCGAATACCCAGGCTCGAAGCCGGATGCTATTGAACTGTTACTATACCGCAAGTGACACTGAGCTTCAGTGCGCGTAACTAGACTGGTCACCAGTCTAATGCACAATGCCAGCGGTTGCTAAATCTAGCAACCGTAACGCATAACGGGGGTCCAGTTGCTAACGCTGGAGTCAGGGGTACCCGTAACGCTCCAAAATCCGGTTGCATCCATACAGAAAGGTACAGGATGTGATGCATGTACCACGTTTCCGATCCATTCGACGCAACTCGGAGGGTGAATGCAAAGCAAGGCGTGTACGACTCACCGTGCGTTCCAAATTCACTTCTACCTACTTTCCCCAGCCTCTTTTGGGCTTCTTCTTTTGGGCACTTTATTCGAGCAGCATTGTTGTTGTTGAAATGCTCATGATGCATGACCGCCATGCAACACGGTAACCAGCTTCGGTGTTCCATTTCCTCAATGATGCCGATACAGGCACTGTACGCGTCCTTCCCATGCTTTCTCATGCAACTGCTTACACCATCCTCAGGCTTCAACCCGCGCAGTATTACCGCATAGAAGATGAGGGATCTCCTGGGAAGACACAGGGTCTATCTGCGGTTTTGAATTGAACCTAGAAGGTAGCGAGTTCCCCGGTTGTGTGCATCATATAACGCTAGGACTAAATGAAGCCACGTATCCACACCTAGGAGACGATGGTATCTATTCCGGGGGTTGAGCCTTGGGATCAGTTATATTGTGAGAATCCGAGACCTTCGGAAGACCCTGGATCTTGTTATCCAGGTAAGGCTAATCATAACTGACTGGTTTAGGGCATTGTGATATCGAGCATACCGTAGAAAACGGACACGGGCAAGGGCTCCCCGGTGTTGTATAGTCCAACGGCCCCGCTGAGTATCAAACAGTCAGTTTCGTGTCCTCGATATTCCGCGCGGTCGTGAATACTTCCACCAGTGCTTCGTATCTTCGCAAGCAATGGGCCACTTCGTCCGCGGACGCTCTCCACCGTGAGTCTCCGACGGCCTAACCCTACTATATTCTTACAGTGACTACTAGTACCCTGGAAGTGAAAGATAGCCAGGATCACAGTATATGACCTCTCAGCAAGGCCGGCCGTCAGGCAACGCCATTTGTTGCTGCGGACGCTCCTAATGCGGCGCTCGTGGACTCGACGTGGAGATAACGAACAAAATACAGTTTGGACGAGAGGACATTGACAAATCAATGCAACGGAGATTGATGGCAGCTATCTGGTGACACTGACATCGTCCCTATGCAAGGTCTTTTCCGCGTGTTAAGCCTTCTATGGTCTGTATTCAGCGTCCCTGTTGTGTTTCGTATGAAAACGACCGAGCTAAATGGAATGAGAACGGTCACCATGCCAAAAGATACGCCTCGCACTTTGCTTGTCAACTATTACATAGTATCATGAACAACGGTCTACTACCGGTACTCATTGTTCCTAGTCGCTTAGGCTTATCGACAATTGTGCGTTTCGCAGTGGTTACGCCGCAAACTATAAGCCCTGCCGCAAAGTTCGACAGCACGCCCTGATATTTAATATAAAATTTATCCAAGGTACCAGTCTAGAACTTCTCCATTATGAGGTTACTGCCAAAACTTCACAGTCGATAACAAAAGTATAGCAAAATTACTCGAGGAGTTCTACAATACATTCGTTAAATTGAAGCGGACATATCATGTAGGTTACAAAAAAGTAAAGATGACTCAAAGGCTTCAAACTTTCAATGGTTCTGCCGCCTGCACATGATAGACTCGGGAACAATCGACAATGCGACAGGGCAACCCCTCTCCCATCATATAGCCCTCCATATCCGCCGTGTCCCACGATATGGGGGCCCATCGGCGAGCATGTGTAGGAAGCAATCCACGGCGAATTACACGCGAAGATTGGAGAATGGACTTGAAACGACCATCAACGTCACTGGCATCTCTGAGGGAAATTCCGCGTGGCTGTGACCCAAATTCTTAACATGACCTTTGCCAAGCCCGTAGGTGGTGACATCTATGACCATGTCCAGGAATGCATATCCACCCATTGTACCCTGTCTTGACATCGGAATCAATGCATCACTCTGGCTGGTAAACCACGAGGTCCAAACTTCGCGATAACGCCGTTGCAGGTTCATCATGAAACGGGGTACGTACAATTCGCCGTCTGGATTCTCTTTGGTCTGAGCGCGGTGTTCTACTATTGGTCAGATGATCGCTCAAAGTACAGTCCAAACTAAATTTCTTTTCATGTTCGTTCTAGCGCCGCAAGGGTACCATCTTGTTGTTGTTCCGTTCAGTTCATTTTGTGGAGGCTTAAGCTGCACGTTTCGAAGGTGAGTGCGCGCGCTGATCGGGTTGTCACAAGGGATGCATGTCGTATTCTTCCCATTAGAACATGCCCCTGGAGAGGAGGGGCCGCTCGGTCAACGCGAGAACTTACCAGACATATGTACGTATTTGCATGATAATGTATATAGATCCCCACAGCGTTCCACATAAAAGGGCACATATAAAGCCGTCGTCGAACCCCAACCTTCGCTTACGGTCAGCAATTGCTAAAGCATGCGTCCTGGATTGTTCACCGAGAGTCTGATCATCCTCGCAGCTGCACACTGTGCATTATCCGCAACCTACTCTCTCTCGAGCAGCTTGACAGGTCAAGATTTTGTCGACGCGTTCACTTGGGAGTCGAATCCCGATCCTAATTGGGGAGTTGTGTATGTACGCCGTTTGCTAATGGCATTCACGCTCTTTGATATGCGGCGCCGCAGGAACTATGTCAATTTCACGACAGCACAAGCCGATGGCCTAGTCTCTGTCAACGGAAATCAAGTTACATTGAGTGCAGATAGCACTACCGTACTCAATTCATCGGGACCGGGGCGAAATTCGTTCGATCTGGTGTCTAATAATGAGTACACTACTCACGTTGCCATGTATGTGCCACTACCAAGCCAGCATTGTCAGGCTAATCTCAACGTTTCGCAGTTTTGACATCGCTCATATGCCTGAAGGTTGTGGTACTTGGCCAGCTGTCTGTGAGTTGCCTACCCATTTTGCCGTGGGGATGTGACATTGAGCTTACACCATGACTATGTAGGGTTAGTTGAATCATCATCGTTCAGTGTTAGTTTAACTTACTCAGAGTAAAAATGTAATGTCTAGGGTATGTTCTTTCCCAATATCCTGGTATAAATCGGCTCAACAGTCAATGTCTTATAGGAACTTGGCTCGGACTGGCCCAACGGGGTGCGGTTTCTTTGAATCTTACGGTTTTGGTACTGAGATGGAATGCGATAGGGGGAAGTCGATATTCTAGAGGGTGTCAACAATCAGCCCCCTGACTCTATCACCTTACACACTGGCGCAAGTTCGTTCTATTTTCCCAGAAGTATCTATTTACGTTACTTAATCTCCTAATTATCTGCCCTAGATTGCACAATGCCCGCGACTCGGGCGATGAGCGGGTAAATAAAAATGCTCTGATACGTCCATCAGGGATGTGCTCACCATCATGGTAGGACAAGCCAAGGAACCAATTGCAATGCGTATGAAACGGACAATACCTCTTGCGGTGTCACAGTCAACGCGGCCAACAGTTTTGGTCCATCGTTCAATGCGGCTGGCGGAGGATGGTAGGTCCTGTTCCTCCCACATCCCCATGGCACGTGACATCAACTTACGGATACTGTATAATGTTAGGTATGCGATCGAGCGCACGCCCTCGTATATCAACGTATTTTTTTGGTCGCGACAGAGTACGTCCGTTCCAAGCGACATCTCAGATCCTGGTCAAACGATCGATACGGGCAACTGGGTATGGATGGATGTTTGGGACCGGGTGCGGACCAAATACTGATACTTTTTTCTCCTTTTTGATGTGACAGGGAACTCCTACGGCGTACTTTCCAAGCAGCGTTGATTGTGACTTTGAAACCCATCTCAGTGCGTTCAATATTGTGATCAACCTCGACTTTTGTACGTAGATTTTTCGGCCGAGTACGGTGCATTGACATTCCCATCGTCCCTCTTTTCCTCTCATAGGTGGCGCATGGGCTGGAAATTCTCAGGTTTACAGCGAGGCCAATTGTCCGTCGACCTGTCAAGGTCAGTTATGGTTCATGGGTCAAGTCTCGTGGTACTAACCAAACTGGATAGATTATGTCGATTCTAATCCTTCGGCATTCGTCAATGCATACTTCACTTTCAATGCATTGACTATTTATGAGTAGAGGTAGAGAGGCGTGTTGTGAAATTGGGATGGGCAGTACGGTCTATTTATCTGGTCAACAATGTGCTTGGGGCTGGGGTATAGAGATGGATTAGAATATTCGTTCGATTTCCTGGGTGTTTTTGTCGATTGACTCGTATGTAAAAAGGTATTGGGAGGTTGTTCGTGATACACGTTATGAACATAGTCCTGTGTCGGGGTTTTTTGTTTACTGTTGACAGCAATCTAAGCCATATTTCTTAATTGTGACGGCCGTGTCTGTGGAGAGATTTTTACTACCGCAGTACGAGAGAGCGTCAGATACAGAAGTGCGCAAAAGGATGCAGATGAATAGCTCTGCATAGAGATGGATTTTCTTTCGTGTCCCCTTCCGTCCACGTCCTTGTCTGCATCCGACTCCGTCTCAGTTGACCAATTATTCAGGTTACCATTGGGTCCGCGCGTTATGTGCGAGGTGGTAAGGGAGGGGATGAAATCCGCGGACAGTTTCTAGCTGGGTGAACCAGCCATGACATAGAAATGCAGGACGGTAGTTGGGATACATGGGTCCATTGAGAACCATCCACGGATGTTCAGACGCTCTCATCAGAGGCGTAAGGGCCGTTCGACCTATCGCAGGTATCCGCGAGAGCGAGCGTTTCTAAATCACTGATCCAGAACAAGGTGCGCAATCCTGTATTGAGGGTGTGTAGCTGTCACTTGTCTTCCAAGATGATGCATGGACAATTCTTGTTCCCCGGAGATGACCGTGATGGATCTACTTACTACGAAATCTTTGCCACCTTTGCACACAAACCGTTTGATAACATCAGTGAAGAAAAACAGTCTTTGAAGAGAAGAGAATTTACGCAGGTATTGACCCCACTATATTGCAAGTGCCAACACCTGAAAATGTGGTATCAACATTACGCATTGCGTGCTCACCTTGAATAAGTAGTACATACAAAAGATGCCATCATGTGAGAATTTGGTGCCAAGCAAGACGGTAGGTTCTCAAGCAGACCAAGTGTGGGATGGGCCGGAAGGTGAATTCTACTATATCCACGGGAGAAGCTTTTACACGGTCCGCCATTGCTTCCTGGCTAGTCATACATCACTTTTAGCGTTAGAGCTTTCTTCTGGTCGAGAGCCGACTCGCGTGCGAGGGTTTGAGAATTAGTTAGTGATTTTAAAAAAACCCACCTAACGCCTGCTTGGATGGGGAGATGGCCACTTCCTTATAATGCTCTGGTTCCTTGTCCGATGCATTACCGTCACTCCGGCTTCACAACTATAGTCTCCCCGCGAGGAATGGCAATACTCTGAGAGTCTGCTCATAGGGTAGAGGAGGATGACCGGGCCGCAGTATGTACAAATCTGGCAAGCTGATGTGAAGCGAACTTGTTGGTAGTGGCACGTTAAAGAATAAATGTTTGAACTCGGAGGGGTGAAGGAGAATGGACAGGGGCCACGTGGGTTATCCAAATTAGGATCGGTACAAGCGGCCGCACCAAGCAGGCTCAAAGCAACGCTCGACTTCCCATATCCCACTCGATCCGTGTCCTCCTCCTCCTCCTCCTCAACTGTCCTTGATTGACGTTGTCCATCCTTTAATTCCACCTCCTTCTACCTCACTTAATTGCTCATGTCCCTCAACGCCCTCCCTTACGATCTTTTGTTCAACATCGCGCAATATCTTGCCATCGACGATATCCACAATCTCCAAGCGGTGAGCACCCCAACCCGCTAGCACACCGTCTTCTCGACCTACATTATTTATTTGTATCGTTTCGGATTGCAGACTTGCAAATCTCTTCGGGCGTTTACTCTCACTCGACCCGTCTACCGTGCCCTTGCACATGGTTTACTCGCGCGTTCTCGCCCCTTACCTCTTCCTGCCTTCCAGCGTCTCTCAGACCTCTCCACTCAAAATCTTATCAAGGCGGTCGACAGAGCCCATAGTTTTGAAAGGGCGTGGAGGGTCCGTGCTCCTCGTCCTGCAAGGTCCCAATTTTCTTTGTCCTCTTTCCCATCCACCTCATCAGATACACCTGGCCAATGGTACATAAAGATATCTGCGCCGCCAAACGAGGAGATCGATTGGCTATCACCGATCACGTCTTCTTACACCCTTTGTGCGACGAAGAGCGGGCGGGTCATTTGCTGGGACGTTGCACGCGACGTTTGCCTCGCAGAGTGGGACCCGCGGACGTTATCTCCGCAACTTGACGGCAGTGACCGTGTTTCGAAAGATGACTACAAGATGGATCGACGCAAGTCAAAGGAAGACAGCGACGATAACGACGACGACAGCCAGGGGGACGTAGATGCTGAAAAGAAATGGGAATTATGGAAATGCCGCGTCGAATTCGATGAACGCGCAGTATACTTTACGATGGCAAGAGTTCTGGAGGGCTCGTAAGTGTATCGAGGCACATTCATCCAGTGTTCTAATCCGTATCAATAGGTACGACGACAACCGAGTGATGGAGTTTGTTCTAATGAAACTCGCGTTCCCGCCCGAAGCGCGGGACTATCCTTCTCCGTCGTCCCAAGTTTTGTCATTCTCTCCGGAAACTCACTGTTGCTCTCCTTCCAAGAGTCCGGCAAACTCTCCCCCACCTTCATCGAGATCATCCCCCCAAGACTCGACTCTTCACATATCAAGTACAATCACAGATTCCGCCTATCCCACGCGTTCACCCTTGTCCGTGCGAACTACATCACCTCCCCCTGATTGCACAGAGTGTTACCGGGAAACGCTAACGCATACCGTTTGTCCCTGCATGGCGTCTTCTACCTATCAAACCTGTTATGAGGGTCGTTCCACAGGCGCTGGAGGTTTGTTACGCGCGGAACTGCTTTTCGAATCAACATCCCAACCTACGCTCGAACCTAAGCCCATCTTCTTCCCATTAACATCCTTCCATACCACGGGTGTGGTTATGAATGTTTTTCTCTTGGATCCACCACGTCGCCTCTTAAGCGCATTTGTGTGGGTGGCGAGTAGTAACACCATCGGTGAGAAACTGAAAGAACGCAACTCTGGGCCACACGCTGATCGCACTTTAGGCTTATATGTTCTGCTGGATTGGGCTAAAGATGAATACATTTTCGTGGATACTGGTGTTGGCTGCGTAAGTGCCACGTGTTCACTGTCTTCTTACGCGACGGTTCATCCGTTGAAACACATCTATAGAGGTATATCTGACATGCAAAACATTTCTCTAGCTTATATCTTCGAATTGGTCGTGCATCTTACACGAGGACCAAATAGTCATTCACTCAGAAGAAGCAGACGCTGCATACCAACACTTTTATCCTCTCAGCATTCTCCGCAACTTTATCAAACATCGCAAACCCAGCCTGCTCACGACTCGCATCCACAACCATGATTGTGAATCAACGAATCACGACCATCCGCGCAGTTTTTGTCGCGAAGACCTGCCTGTTATTTCAATCCGACTATCGCCAATGAGATCGATATCGAAAAAGTTTGTCTTCCCAAGCGTTCAACCCAGTTCTGTTGGGCCTGCCCATCCTAGCACCACCACCAACCACAACATAGAAGACGAGGGAGAAACTGCTGGTGATGTTAGTAGTCCACTTCCAACTGTGGAAGAACAGCCCCTTGCCGGACCATCAACTGCCGTTGTACATACGAGGAAGTCTGAAGGGGTCGACGAGGAAGAGGCATCGCCCGATGACAGCTTGGAGTGCGGAACGGAAGATGATGATAGGTGGTCACAGGAAGCCGTGGCAGAAAGCTCGAGGTCCAAAGGGAAGGGAAGAGCTGACAGCAAAAGTACTGTTGATGAGTATGAAGTGGGCCCATCGTTGAAGAGAACGAAAGACAAGGGTAAGATGCGAGAAGTGGACACCGAACAAGAACCAAATGGCGAGGCAAATCAAGTCCGATCTTTGTCGGCGTCGCATCCAAGTTCACCCGTTACTAGTCATTCGTCTTCGAGCGTCTCAACGGCAGTGCAACCCCTCGTGGTGTCACATACCGCTACAGCATCATCATCAGCCCCAAACCCGTACCCTTTCCCGCCTTGGTATCCCGAGTCGGCTCATTTTGTCCGACAGTGGTGGCCTACGCTACCGGATGTTCCTCGACTCAGTTGTACAGTCGTTCTGCTCGCTGCTCATGATCCCGATACCCACCGAACACGGTTTGTACTGGCGCAACACTACTTCCGTGTTCCCATCATCCGCGAGCCATCGACGTCAAATTTCCCCATATCCGACCCTCACTCCAGCGGAGATGGAGACGATGAGATGCTCCACCTGTGGTACGTCTCTACACCCTTTGAGGTTGTATGTGTACTCGATGGTACGGGGGACAACGACGACGAGGACGACGACGCCGGTGACCGACCACGACCCCTTGTTGCTGTTGATTTTGGACACGCTGTCTGGATCGAATATGCTGCAGAACCGGGGGGAGTCTATGGTGTGGATGCGTCGCGACTCGTAGACATAGAGAGTGGAGATGACGGAGATGATGAGGACGAGACGCACTTTGCAAGCATATCGGATGATGGGAGCGGATCTGCGTCGGCTTCAGCTTCAGCGTCGAATGGTCCGAGGCGTCACCACGATTTGCCCGGACGCGCCACTGGCGAGTCGACGAACCCATATGATGGGGATGGCACGATATACGACCCACGGCGACACCGCGTGCCAAAGTGTCTGCGTTTCGTCACATTTCCGCCCGTCTTTACCGCGGTGGATCGGAAGTGGCAAAGGGGGCGTTTATGGCGCGAGGAAGCGGTTGTGCGTACGCTCGAGATTCCAGAGGAACTCGATTTGGATGGGGTGGAGACGATTAATATTGATCAAAGTCAAGGGGCTGTGATTTTGTCAGTCAAGGAAGGTAAAATCTTCATTCTGAGGTATGAATGAGCGATGGGGGAGATGGTTGTGTAATATATGGCGTATATAGCGAGCGCAATCTTGGCCTGTACATGTTCGAGTAATAATTATAAGTACTACTAGTAGTATTCTAGTAGACACAGCAAGCTGCGGACTTGCGGACTACAGATGTCGATGAGTCATAATCATTCTTCCGGGGCTAGAATCCCGTGCTCTGCCAGTGTACAACATAACTCCCTTCACAAGTATATCATGTCCAACTTAATTGTCGATAAGGTTGTTGGCATTACTACGTTCGCAGTAAGAGATTGTGAGGTCTCGCTGACCTTATTGTGATAAGGACTACTAGTAGTACTAGTACGCGACCTGATGCTAGTCAGCTCGAGACTCGGAAGCAACTTGAAGCCTAGACCTGGCGGCACAGCATGATCCTAACGGGTGGCGATGTGGCTTAGCTAATGGTATGCCTGCCTGAAGCCTCGCTCGACCTGCAGTGTCCAGCGTCTGAAGAAAGGGTGGGGTTGCCTTCTCCTTTTTCTTCTTCATCTACCTGTACCGTCGTTGAATCGCGTTCAGCAGAACGTTTGTCTACCAAGGTAAACAATCTTTTGATTTCGCGACGATCCCACAGACTCATCTGCATGAATCGCAGTGACTCTTCACTCCTCTCTCGACGACCCTTATACACTTCAACTACCTACCCGAACATCCATCACTTGTCGTTTCCCTGTTCCTTTCGTTGAGCGCGTATCTACTTTTGCTCCCCACATCTAAATCAGGCACCCACATCCATTGACGGTGTTCGCCATGTTCGGCCTTTGGGGCAGTGGGTCCTCGACCCCGAAACGAAGCAGTACTCTCAAAGCCGCAGCACCCCTCACCCCCAAACTCACGACCGCCACTTCCCCCGAATATCCCCCACCAGTGACACAACATGACGCCCAATGGGAGCACGTCAAACACGGGTCGCCTTCGTCGCTCGATATCGAAGACGATACTACCTATGAGCGCCTCGGATATAGCCAGGTAGACAACCTGCGTCCAGCACCGCCCGGCGGAACGTCTCAATGGCAGCAAGAGATCGAGCGATTACGCCAGCAGGTCGACGCGGCGCTCGCCGCACAGCGCAAAGCGGAAAGCGATCGTCAGAAGTGGGAACGAAAGGTGTTGGAAATGCGGGCCGGTCTCCGCTCAGAACGAGAGCGGGAAAGGGACGGGGCGTCTGCCAAGAGCCGTCGCGAGCGGGAACGGGACAAGGAGAGAGATCCTGATTCCTCTGCCGTTGCCATTGCGGATGCACTCAAAGAAGAGAACGAGACACTAAACAGCACGCTTCAGCAACAGACGCAGGAGCTGAACACGGCACGGGAGGTCATGAAACAGGAGCGCTTGCGGTTGCAGTCCGATTTGGAACGGGTAAAGGGAGAGTTGGATGCTACCCGTGTGGTGCACAAGGAGGAAGTGGAGAGGTTGAAAATGAACTCACAGGAGCACGCTCAGCGGCTTGAATACCTGACGGCAGACTGCGATCGCATACGGAAAGAACGGGAATCCGTCAGAGGGAAACTCAACGCCGAGATCGAGCGGCTGAAGGTGACAAACGCGAAGGAGGCTGAACTGACTAAAAAAGCGCTCGAGGGGGTTAATCGTGATCGAACACAGGCGTATGCAGAGCTATCGAAAGCCAGAAAATCACTCGATTTATACGCTGCCAAGCTGGACAATAGCGTTCATGAAATCGGTGCCCTTCGCAGCGAACTCACTAATCAAAAGGATTGGCATCGGAGAGCCACCGAGCTTGAGGATTATTTGAAGGTCCAGGACAAGGAACTTGGCACTGCACGACATGAATCATCAACGTTGAAGAAGGAGTTCCGAAAGCTCGAGACCCTCTTAGATGACCGTACCTCGGAGCTCAAAGGCGCGCAAAGTTTTCTCACGACGGCTGATGCTTTTTCCGGCGCCGAGGTCACCAGTACCCTTCAGAGGCTTAATGCGGAAGTGCTGCAAAGCACCGCATTCATGGCGGAGTCCATGGTTGAACAGTTCTTCATCGAGGTCGCGTCCCAAGCATCCAAGGCGGATGAACAGCTAGCAGCTTGTAGACGAGCATCGGCTGCGATTGGAGATGCCATCGTCCATTTCCTCGGTACAAAAAAGCATAAGGATGACCCCATCCTGATCCAGATCGCATTCCAGGCGTGTCTGACATACCACCTGCGTTGGATTGCGTGCGCCTGGATTATCGGCGGAGACGAGGATCATAACCGGTTCATCAATGCAATTTACCAGAGCGTACATGAAAAAGGTCAGTGATCGCTTCTCGAGAATGCGAGCCACCCGACGAAACCACACTCACACACATGACCAGAGGCACAGGCCATTGCTGGTCGTTGGCGCGCCCTCACGCGTGCACATGTCCCATCGACACTACTGGACGACTCACAGCTCGCGTTTCAGATCGCAACCAAGATGATCTCTGTCTTTGGTGATATTCTCCTCGCTGCTGGATGCACCGCCCCGAAATCGGACATCACCTCGGCCTTCTCCTCCAAATTCGCCGAAAAGCTTTCCTTCTTGGTCTCTCTAGCCATGCGTGTGAACAAGATTATTGGAGAAGATGTTACCTCTGGCGATTTCGAGGTGTTGGCAGTCGAACCAAAGGATGCATTTGACGTCACGACAATGGAGGATTCGTACGACGATGGGGGGTCTGCGAGGGGGAAAAGCGACAACGTACCCAAGGTACTCTGTGCGACAGATCTAGGTCTGAGGAAGAAGACGCGGGTGGGAATGACGGGGGAGAAGCAGTGGGAAACGAAGGTCCTGCTCAAGCCCAAGGTTGCACTCGAATCGATCGTTGAGATTATGGATGAGTGAGCAACATGGGTTGATGCCCCAAGAATCTCGTATTATGTACGCCATTTACACAGTTCTGTGCTGTACTGTTTCGTGTTATATTGTAGGCTCGTCGTTTGTACCAGTGCAGCCAGTCTTTCCATGGCTTGCAAAGCAGCTACAGAATAGGGAGAAGTATGTTTCGTCGTCGTCACTGTCGCCAGAGTTCGACATTTATGTGGTCGAAGAAACTATGTGCTGCGAAAGATGAGTCGCACGGAGGAGCGAACTGGAACGGGAGATAGTAGTGGCGGTTAGGACAGCTCAGACGGTGACGTCGGGGAAATAGTCTCGTTCGAGAACGTCGATCACAAGCAGCTTGAACTCGTCAGTCCATCGAGCTCATTATTTTGCTTGACCGGTCGCACTTGAACATGTCCAATGATTGATTGCCAATTTAGCCGTGTTCAATGGATGCCGAGCACGGCGACCCTCAGCATCGAGCGTCCTGCAGGCTGAGGTAGGTTTAACAAGATGCAACTAAACCCAGCCATCGCCTTTGTTCCAGCCCCGCCCCAGACTATTTCCCCTGCCAAGCTTGGCCCCAGCGCGGGAACTCGGGGAAAATGCGCCCAGTACTGGTCGTCCCAACCCCACAGTAAACACGCAGAACACTCCTACCACACGATCCTCTGGCCCTGGTGCTACTGCAGCCAGCATCAATTCTGCAGTCCTTTGCAACAACTCTCAACCAAGTGGCCGTGAAAGATGAGAAATGGGCTCAGAAGTGAAAACGCACACATGTAGATTCGATAGGTGAAAAATCCTTGTGTGGGTAACGAGACTAAAGCCTAAACGACATCGGATATGTTAAACATACTTCCTCCCCGAGCGGCACCAGCCTCAACATCGGCGACGGGTCGAGCAAATCCAGCCGATCGTCACACTACCAATCTGGGTCTGCTCCACTCGCTGTACACGACGCTCTTGACGCAGGTGACCCCGCAGGAGTAGGAAGCGCTTGGGCACAGGAGTCGTGCGCAGCACAAGGTGACAAGAAGCGGTGTACCAAGATGGGCGGGGATGGGAGGGCGGGTGTCGATTGGACTGGCTC